>JARFYF010000058.1:9474328-9486116 GCA_030265395.1 Rhina ancylostomus | reverse complement strand
AGTCACAGGTCCCAAGACTTGTGGAAAGGCTATTTAAAGTTTTTGTGAAGCATGCCTGAATTTTATTCTAAATTGTGCTTGCTTGACAAACAGAAACGGGTTTATCTTAGGGACCCAGGAGTTTTCCTGAATTTGCCAATGTCTTTTAGAATAAACAGTGAAAATTTAAATAATATCTATCACCTATATTCAGAACTCTGCGACCCAGTCCCCCATGTATACTAGAGTAGCTGATTTTAGTCAGGGTGATCTTTCAGGCACAGCAGCTGGGCTCACTCGAAAAGAGGAGCCAACTGGAAAGAGGGAAGCAGATACTTTTTTAATTTTAAAGAAACAGTTTCCCAGTTTTAAATTCAATCGGGAATCGTGTTACAATGTTTTCTCACTGAAACTGTCAGAGAGTGATTATATCTACAGTTAAGGTCACATACACGTAGGGAATCCATTTCTCTTAAGGTATTTAGGGGATCCAGGAAGTGCAGCTTGTTTATGAAACCACAGTGTGATTTTATTTTATGTGTGTCAGTCAATAAAACAATGATTTATTCATAGATATTTTCACAGATTTATAAAATCAATTTTTCTTTCTTAATAAGTTAAATGTCAAGATTGTCTGGACAATGGGCGCCCTCCCACCTGCTGCTTTTACCTCGGGCATCTGCTTCAGAGAATAATAGAACCTGTGATAGATGGTGCTTTCTGATTGTCAATAATAGAGGAAGGAATCTGGTGTTTATCCAAGAAGATTAAAGCTCTGAGCATATTCTTGACAAAAATAAATGCTAGGAAATTGCTCCGTTTGCCTGGAATCAACAAATCTACGATTCTAAGCATGTGCCTTCAAGGTACTTTTGAGAATTGTTTTGGCTGATGTGCCAGGTTGTTAAATGCCAGCCCATCACCAGTACTGTATTAGGATTAAACGTGTATCGATCGGTTATCATTGACAGGAAATACTTCCTTCACTGACCGCGCAGCACAGATTGTCTCAGATTTTGCATTTGTAATGAAGGCAAAAGTGTTGGCATCCACCGCTGTGAAACTGACTGCAGCTTCTGAAATCTGCACATGGGTACTCGAGTGCAGAGAGGCAGATGTTGCTGTCGGCGTTTCTCTGCTCCTCCACAGGGTGGGCTGTTAGAATGCTTGCAGATGGGATTCTTGCTGAAATCAATGAATTAACAAGAACTTTTTACAAAGACATTATTTCTGCTCTTAAACCATTGGAAACAGCCGTAGCATGTTCAGCAGATCATGATGATAGCTGAGCACTACTCTGGTCCTGAAAAACCAATTTTATTTGTGGGGTCTAATTACCTTATTTCATAATTTCAGGAATTTCAAAATAATTATAGATTTTATAGTCTTTCAGCTTCCGTGTCTCGATATTTATTTCGTGCTCAATAAACTGTTTGCAAAGTTAGCTAACTCAGCCCAGCCTATTTGATCACATGACTGTTGCAGACCACCATAGATCCTCTGAAATTAATGTCAGAAGGGAGGAATTCTATGCTGCACCAATCCCTGGAGAACTTTCTTCAAAGTTGATGGTAACCGTAGTCAAAATCCTGACCAATGTAAAAGAGCTGAAGTCTCAAATTTTCTTGGATTCCCAGAAGAGGGGATTTGGTAACATTCTCCAGTAGGGACTGAAGGCACATTGGGGGTGATTCTTTTAAAGAAAAGAATGGTCTATGTTTAGCCCATGTTCAATTTTCTTTTGTGCTCGGAGGGCCATTTTTTTTTAGGTCAGAGCAAAAAATCAGAAGCTGAAATCTGCCAGGCTTCCTTTGTGCATGATGTGCCAGTACACACAGAAGTTAGGGCACACGTGCTTTCATCAAGCAATGTTCATCTCGCATTGCTTGACACAAAACTCTCTTGTGTTTACAAGGCTAACATGAGCAGTGAACCATGTCTCAGCTGGGGAATTGGGACCTGCTTTGGCACTAGTTACAGTGCCTGACCTTATACCTGGAATCCATCTTATTCCAGATGAGTGTATTTAACCTTACCTAGTTACTTCTATCCCCTCCTCAGCCTCTCCAACTGATCATCTGAATCATTGTGTTTGGAAAACTCCTTTATTCAAAGAGCGAGGGAGATGTAAGGCAGGAAATTAACAGGCCAGTTGGAAGATATGATATTGTAGCAGGGCATTTGGAATAACAGAAAATAATCAGTTTTGTGAAAGGAAGATCATTTTTGACCAACTTAAGGGAGTTTTTTGAAGTAACATTGCTGTGGATTAAGGGAGACCAATATGATATACTTAGATTTTCAGAAGACATTTGATAAGGTGCAACATCAAAGGTTATTATGGAAATCAAAAACTCATGGTATGGGAGCTAACATTTTGGTGTGGACAGAATGTTGGTTGGGCTAGCAGGAAATGGAGAGTGGGCATAAATTGGTCTTTTTCTGGTTGGCAACATGCATCAAGGGCTGTGAGGCAGATATGACTTGGATAAAGCACCAAAGGTATGGCTGATAAATTTGTCAATGACATCAAGATCGATGGAAAAGTAAATAGTGAAGAGCACATAAAGAGGGCTACAAAGAGATAGAGGGTGATTAGATCGAGAGGCCAAAGATCTGGCAAATGGAATATAGAGCCATACAGCATGGAAACAGGCCCTTTGGTCCAACTGGTCCATGCTGACCAAGATACCCATCTAAACTAATCCCATTTGGCCCATATCCCTCTAAACCCTTCCTATCATGTACCTCTTCAAGTGTTTTTTAAAGTTGTTAATGTGAATATGATTTGGAAAAATGTGAAACTGTCCATTTGGGCACGAAATTGTAAGGAAATGCTGGGACATGCAGAGGAATCTGGCTGTCTTAAAGCATAATTTGCAAAAGACTAGTATGCAGATATAGCAGTCCATTTAAAAAACTAACGATGTTGTTATTTACTGCTAAGGATACTGAGTGCAAAAGAGGGAAGTTACGCTTCGGTTTTCTTGAGCACTGTGTTTGGTATTCGTCTCATTATTTAAGGAAGGATGTTAATGTGTTGAAGCAATTCGAGGAATTTACTAATCTGATATCTGTAATGGGTGTGTTGTCTTACTGGAAATGTTGGGCTGGCCAGACCCATATCTCCTAGAATTTAGAAAAACAAGAGAGATCTAGATGTGTTGGATATGGGGAGGATGTTTCCCCTTGTGGAAGAATCTCGTACCAGTAGTCACTGTTTAAAAATAGTGATCACGCCTTTAAGACAGCGATAAGGTGAAACATTGTCTCTCATGCGGCTATGAGTCTTTGAAACTCCATTCCTCAGAGAGAAATGAAAACAATCTTTTTAAGGCAGAGGTAGATCGCTTGATAAAGCACAGGGGTGCAGGCTCGCTATAGAGAGAGAGGAATGTGGAGTTGAGGTCTATGATCTTATTAAATAGTGGAGCAGGCTTGAGGGGTTGGGTGACCTATTCCTGTTGCTAATTTGCATGTGTATGTATACTATTTCAGAATATTTGTGATGAATATCATGAAGGATTACAAATCACTGAACCTGCTGTCAGCAGTTTGATTTTTGCAGTACAGGTTAGAATTTTAAGAATAGTATTGTGTTGCATTGGATGGATAACACTAATGCCCTATATTAAGAGCTTCAAATTAGATTACTGCATTAGATGACATTTAATACTCAGATTTCCCCCTGATCCTTTGACCACAATTTTGTGGTGGAAAGTTGCTATGTGGTCAGTAAACTGGGCCGATAAACATTATAGATATTGAAGTTGTGAAATAGTCTGCAAATGAGCTTCTGATTAACAAAAAAAAAGCTACCTTGGGTGATCTAAAAGGCTGGAAGAGGTTAATCCAGCTTCAATCCCAAATTAAACCTTTGCATGTAAACAGGGCTCCAGGCTGCAAGCTGAAGAGTTTCATTATGTTGCAGTATTTGAAAACTGACAATGATGGAGGGTGGTATAAAGAAAGCACATTTGGAAGTCTTTAAAAAAACAAGGCTGGATTTGCAATATTCTGTGATCGAGTAAAGTAGCTGGAGGGTACGCCTTTCAAAGATGTCTTATCAGATGGATGACATACTCCAGACTTGAGAGGGGAAAATATAGGCAATATACTTCTGTACATAACAAGCAATAATGAGCAAGCAGCAGTCGCAAGAGGGGAAGCGGCCTCAGAAACCAGATAAATGAAGTGTAATATGCAGTAAAACCATCTCAATGGCTTAATTTGCTTTCTCTGGATGGGTTGAAAAGGTAATGGATAATGGATTCAGCAACACCACCTCTCCCCGCTTCCCTGCCTACCCCTCACTGTAGAGCCAAGTTGACAACTGTGGAAAATATTATTCGAACTGCATTGCTTTAGGCAGTTACAGAAATAATGATGCAATGGCCATAATTTTTCAGTTGGGAAGTATTTGTACATTTACATGTACATGATTTGGACACTTTATGAATGATTTGTCTTTAATGTAATGGGTAGCAGTATCCTGCAGGGATATTTGTAATAAGATATATCTGCGCTGTTTTAGATTTGCCTATTTTCTCATTGCTAAGGGTGCTATATAAATGGAAGATGTTACAGATCTCTAGGATCTGTATTGTTTAGAAGTAAGTGAATCAGCTCTTGTCAAAAATGATATTAATTTTGTTCAAGTGCATAATAATATGAAGGAAATTGCATATAGCTCTCATGGCTTGTATCCCTACTCCATTTGCACTGAAACAAAAGATGATTAGCTAAGAAGGTTTTTTTTTAATATGCATTGCACTAAATCATCTTTTTGAATGGGACATTATACAGAAGTCCCATCTGCAATCTCAGGTAAATGTGAAGGGATGTATGAGGTAATTTGAACGTCATAACATAAAAAATAGGAGGAGGATTTGTCTATTCAGCCCCTTGTCCACACTTGCCTTTCAACAAGATCGTGCTGATCTATTTTCCATAAATATACTTTATTCATAAAATATGCACTAATACAATTGGGACATGTTATTGTCTTCATTCGCTGGCCAGAGCAATTCAAGAGTTTAACTTGCAATGTGTCAACATCACTAATGTTTCATTATCAAATATTGCATCAGAGAAATGTTTGAGGGGGCCCAGCCCCTCAGTGTTGAGCAGTGGCTGGACCCTAAACTGTGGTCTTTGCCTATGGAGTCTGAGGGGTAGCTGCACTCTCAGTCATCCCTCAGCATGTACTCAAGTCCTGATGCAGGGTTTCAACCCGAAATGTCGACAGTTCCTTTCCTCCCACAGATGCTGCTCGATCCACTGAGTTCCTCCAGCAAGACTGTTGTTGCACTGCAGCACCTTGGAAAGTTGGCAGCATTCGTTTGTAGACATCTTGCACTGGAATACCATCAAGTTCAAACTCTAGACAAATCACTTGTTGTAGCTGCTTAATTGTTGTTCTTTGTAATTATTTGTGGTTGTTCTTTCTCACTCCCAACCCCTATAATCTCTCCATGTTTATGATCCTCCAAAATATCTGCATTTCTCAAATTGCACTTCTCTAACTGCTCCAAAATGGCTAAAATGCTTTCGACTGATAAGTCTGTGAGTCCTCTAATTTTCTCCCTGAATCTCACTGCGTTGCTTTCCGACTTTAAAATGCCTCTTTGACCTGAATTTTTGATTATGTGGCCACATGTCTCCAAATGCGGTTAGCACGGTTATAATTTGATAACGATCCTGCAGAGTGCTTTGGGATGTTATGTTACATTGTAGGTGTGATGATAATGGAGGTTGTTGCTACATGGTGTTTTGGGTCTGAGCTGCTGAGTTAGTTGACCTTATTTGAGTTGCATTTGTCCCAAGTACCAGGGCTTAACTTCTGGAGCCAGCAGTTCTTGCTGAAGCTTCCCATGCATTACTACAGTGACTTCCATCATGTGTAAGCTTACAGTTTTATGTAAAGGATGGACAATTGGGCAAAAAAATTGTTGTATCTAAGCACAGGAGTAACCTCCTTCCCTGCCAGTCTAAATATTACAGTCAAAACTCCTGAACATATAATCTAAGTTGACATTCCGATGCTTGGCTGAGGGAATATTACAGTATCAGCAATGCTGTCTTTGATTGAGATGTTGTGCACATGTACTTCTACCCTTCTGGGTAGAATGTACAAACACCCCTGTTACCATACAAAGAAATAGAGAAGAAGAGAATGAGTTCTCTCCCATGTTTACAAATTGGACTGATAATTGTATGGTCAGCAAGTAAGAATATTACTACAATATTGTTGCATCATGATAGATAAAGGGTCTTTATCAGATTTGCTGAATAGAATATTTCTGCTGTTTTACAGCAAAGCTCTTGAGCTTGAAGCTGTTCCCTTTTTCTTAGATGAGACCAGGCAAAGAGATTTGTGGAAGCACTAATTCAGCCAGTCAACTAACATTTAAGGTGAAAATGAAATGTGCCATATTTTAATGGAGTATGTAGAGCATTTTCTGCAGAATGAGCTAAGTTACTGGTTCAGATTTATTTCACTCTTAAATGGTATATTTAAAACTTGACATAATTCAAATGATGAAAATGCTAAAACCATCAGTTCCAGATTACACGAGATAGCAATAAATTCCCTTGCAATAGGATGGCACTCCTGCCATCTCTTTTGAGGTAAACAAATTGAACATTTATTATCAACTATTTGCATAATACTCCAATCATATGTGCAAATACAAAAGCTTAATGGCTATTTGCCCAAGATTTTCATTTTGAAAGAACTTTTCCATCAGGAAACAACTCAGGAGTTATGCCTTATTTCAGAAATGAACTGCTGATAATCATCATCTGATTAACATCTCTTCCAGGGCCATTTTATTGATGAATCTAACACATTTTTTATGAGAAATATAGAATGAGGTAAAAGCAGAAGATCTGGTTATTTGCAGGACACTGGTCCTAGGGGTACGAGTACATAGATCCCTGGAATTAGCAAAATAAGTAGACAGGATAGTGAAGAAGAAGCAACACAAAAAGTGCTGGAGGAACTCGGCAGGTCAGGCAGCATCTATGGAGAGAAATAACCAGTGAAAAAGGTGTTTGGTGCACTTGCCTTCATTGGTCAGGCCATTGAGAACAAGATTTGGGAGGTTATGTTACATATCTACAAGACGTTGGTAGGACAGCACTTGGAGTATTGTGTGCAGTTCTGCTCTCCTAGTCTGAGAAAAGATATCTTTAAACTGGAAAGTGTACAGAAAAGTCTCCCAAGGATATCACTAGGGCTGGAGGACTTGAATAATAAGGAGTGAACAGATAGGCTGGGGCTTTTATTCCCTGGAGTGCAAGAGGCTGAGGGGTGACCTTATAACCTTGGTTTACAAAATCATTAGGGGCATGGATAAGGTGAATGGTCACAGTCTTTTCCCCAGGGCAGGAGAGTCTAAAACTAGAGGGCATAGCTTTAAGATGAGAGGGGAAATATTTAAAGGGGAAATATTTAAAGGGGACATGAGGGGCAAATTTTTCCATACAGAGAGCAGTGGGCAAATGGAACAAGCTGTCAGAAGAAGTGATAGAGGTGGGTATAAATACAGCTTTTAAAGGACATTTAGGCAAGTACTTAGATTGGAAAGGTTCAGCGGGATGTGGGCCAAACGGAGGCTAATGGGACAGGCCAGATAGAGAACTTGGTTGGCATGGGCAAGTTGAGCTGTAGGACCTGTTTCTGTGCTGTTTGACTCTATCAAAAAACAGATCAATACAGTTGGACCCCTGCTGGACTATTTTCTCCTCCTTTTCACTGTAACACTGCTTGGATTAGTGTGCAATTAGTGTTTAATCTTTGTACCTTTAAACCTGATAGCTTTTGTTTGTATTTAGAAATATCAGCTTAATTGAGGATATTTTGTTGACATTGCACTGAAATGAACCACAGGCAAGAGAGAGCATACAATATAGTCTTTTAGCTGATCTACATAAATTTGCAGATTGGCCAAAAAATGGGTGAATATGTCACCTGTGGTTTGATGAATAAATTAAGGTAATAGTTTCTAGGAACTCTTATTGTGACTAACATCAAATATTCCTGCCTTTTCCATGATGCTGAGCATTTCCTGTTTTCTGCTTATCTAATGTTTCATATAGTGTAAAACCTTATCTCTCTTGCTTCACACTCTTGATAATTTCCACCTCCTGCCCACAACCCCCACACCCACAACCTCTACCTTAACTTACTGTGCCGATCTATCACCACTGGAGGTTAGCATGATGAAATCACATCCATTACTGTGCAAGTATTCCTGACAATGAAATTATTTCATGGTTACTGAATTATTATTGAGCCTGGAACACTTAATAATCTACCTCAACAGACATTGGGATTGACAGTCTGCAGGGTAGTTGAGCAATTCACATTTCACTTTACTGCTGCTTTTTCAAGTAAAATTGCATAGAAGTAAGCAATGCTGCATTTGTTCTGTGTTAAGTAATGTGAATATTGATTGGCCAATATAATCAAATGGATTATTAACTATACAGCTGATTGCAATGTAAGATCTGTGGGATGCTCTGCTGAAAATGTTTGATCTCCTGTTCGGACAAACACTGGGAAAGTTGAGATTTAGAAATTTTCAAACCAAACCCCAACCCTCCTCAAACCTGACCACTTATGGTTTAAGGAGGTGACAACCACTTTGGTGTCAGGAAATGAGTCAGTCATTTTAAATAGGTGACAGGCCTTTATTTGAACATGGTTTCTATTTCAAAGGGGTGATCTGGTCTTTGGAGTGTTATGGAGTGAGGGTGATAAGGCAGGAGAGGCTGAGTCCATAAATTGAGTGTCTTTCCAGCACTGCTTGTGGAAAGAGTGGAACATGAGTGTTTCTCCTCAATCTGTCAAGTTAGTCTCTTGAGGATTTAATGCTTGCTCACATTATGTTTGTTATGACACAAAAGGAGGCCATTCAGCTCATCAGTCTATGTCAGCACTCAGAGCTTTCCCATCAGTCATATTCACCTTCTCATTTCTCTTGTAACCTGTTCTCTCATATGTCCATTAGCTCCCCACCCTAGTTCTCCTGCCACTTGGGGGTAATTTTTGTGATCAATTAACCTAGAGGCGTATCTTTGTAGTGTAGGAAGAAACTGGAGGTCCCGGGAAATGCATGTAATCACATGGAGACTCCACAAAGGTAGCACCCAAGGTGGATGAGGAGAAACTTCCTGCAACTAAACAATGGGAAGTCAACAGATATCATCTTGGCTCTTAATCACGAACCACATTTGCCAGCCACCAACTCAATCCCTCTTCATGTCAGTTGAGTGAGACTGAGATAGACTGTTCACAACCTTGGTGTTATATTTGATTTCAGATGAGCTTTGGACCACATACCTCTTCCATCAATAAAGCTGCTTATTTCTACCTCTTTAATGTCACTGATTTTACCTGTGCCTAAACTCATTAAGGACTAAAGCTTTTATCCATGCCTTTGTTACTATAAGTATTGACTATTCCATTGCACTCTTGTCTTGCTTCTCTCATTCTATTCATACATGAGTTTATTTAAAGCTTTACAGCTCATATCCTAACTCAAACCTACTCTCTCTCTTACCTCCTTGAGACACACTTTAAAAAGCCATTTCTAGTAAAGCTTTTAGTCTTCTATCCAAATATGTCCTTGTCGTTCTGTGTCAACTTTTGGTTAGATAATACTCCTGAGAAACAGCTTGGGAAGCTTTTCTATACTGAAGGCACTAGGAAATGGAAGTCGTAGCTCTTAAATGAAACTGTTGATGGATAAAAGTGTTAATTAGGACTTCAATATAGCAAGAAAAGGACAAGGGAAATGCAAAGTCAAAGTTGAGTTTATTGTCCTATGCACAAGTATACGTTACACAAGACAAACACTTCATACCAATCAGATATCATTTTTATCACTGCAGTTTGAATTATGTAACCACAAGAGCCTTTAAGTTTGAACCATTTTTATACCTTTGTGTTTCATTCACATGGACCAAGACGACGTAGAGATAATCCTGCCATTCACTTATCCAGGTTACTTATTACCCAATACGTAATCTATTACAAGCTGTCTGTTATCTTGCATATCATCCCTATATTGTAATGTAAATAGAGTTAGCTATGATGCTTGTATTAATATGCTTGGTTGAAGCTAGTCTTGGGCAGATCTAAAATGTTTAGATAATGAATGTCAGTTTATTCTAGATCCAGTTCCCCAGAAGAAAATCTGGAAATTCTAGAGAATGATCACACATATTCACCTCTTTCTCACCATGCTAACATCATAATTAACACTATTCATTTGCAGTTCAATTTTACAATAACAGTTTGATGCTACTATGTAGCAATGCCTTCCTTGATGTTTCGCAAGAGTGATCAACAAGGTGCCTTTTTGCCATCACCTCTTTTGCATTGCCTCCCAATGTTTCACTGGTTGGAACGGGAACTGTCATTTTATAGCTTGGATTTATTTGGCTTTCCCATTGCCTTTCCTCATTTTATCTTTTTTATGAAGTGGGTTGTTCTGGATAATTATTACTTATTACAATACGTTAGGTGGCCGTTTGGCTGATCGTGTCCCCGCCAGCTCCCAGTGGAGTAATCCCATCCATCCCATTCTCCTTATTATTTCTACATTGTCCTCAACTTATTCCCTCACATGCCCATCAACTCCCTTTTAATTCTTTTGTCACTGATTTATACAGACGGGTAGCCAATTAATCTAGCTGCACATCTTTAGGAGGTGGGAGGAAACTGGAGGACCCAGCAGAAACCCATGAAGACACAGGAAGAACATGCAAACTCTGCACAGACAGCACCCAAGGTGGGGATCGAATCCGGATCCCTTGAGCTACGAGGCAACAGCACAAACCACTGTGCCACCATGCCTCCCTCATGCATATTATGTTATACGTTGGAATGTGTTCTGACATCTTTCATCATAGTAAACAAATTTGGTTGCAAAACAAATACATTTGAACAATGAAACTTGTAAAAAAGAATTTTATGAAAAACAAGAATCATTACAGGGGACCAAATGGCAGAGGTTAAGGTATTTCTCTCATTAACGCTGTATGTGCTGCAAAGCTGCCCTCCATTATGGGGGAATGCTTCCCCAGACACAGTTTATAAGAAAATCTATAGCACATTAATATTTAATTCAAGTCTCCTGGACAATTTTATTTCATATTCCTTGTTCTCCCCTCATTTCCTGAAGGCATCGATTCTTTGCTTTCATAACTCCTTACTAGCAAACTGTTCCACTGCTCCTGTGCATGCTGTTTTACTTCACCCAAGTGGCTAGTATTAATCTGATGGGCATGCTAATGCGTATTGGCAAGCCATTGCGTCAAGGGGAAATGGAGTGGTTGGTGGCAGTAGGAAGGTGGTAGCAGAAGAGGGATAATGGCATAATCCAGGCCTTTCTCTACTCAATATTACATGGACAGTTCTAAAGAAATAGGAATGATGGTGTTCCTTCCATTAATTTGAAAGTACAATAACCAATTGTACTTTAATGTTTCAACTGAACGTTTTTTGCTAAGTTAAAAAATCACCTTTGCTCATTAGGTAAACTCAGTGAATCATCAGGACAACCAACTAAAATATAAAAAAATTCAAACTTATCCAGAATATTATTCCAATCGGACACTGTATTGTCTGTGCTTCTATTCAGAACAATCTATTATTTTATTAGTAATTGACCAAAACATTTAAATCTTGTGATAAAAATCATGTTCAATATACTGTAATTTGATCCTTGGGAGTCAGCAGGGATCCAGAATTGCTCTGGTTTATCAGTGCCCGTTGTTATAGCAGTGATCTAGCATG
>JARFYF010000058.1:9360235-9379392 GCA_030265395.1 Rhina ancylostomus | reverse complement strand
TCTGTTTACGTCAGCACGCCACACACACACACACACACACACACACACACACACACACACACGCACACAATCTTAAAGGAACCTTCACTAGTAGTAACCTAATCCGTAACAGTCAAGTATATCAACTTAGATTATGAATTAGAATCCAAGTTTTCAGATAACATTGAGTCAGGAGACATAGTAAGTTGTATAGATTAGAGCAAGAGAATCTTAAGTGAGGAACAGAACTGTGGCAGGTGGAGTTCATTATTGAAAGTACTGATTGTCATAAAATCCCACTTGGTTCAGGGAAAAAAGATCTACCGTCCAATGTGGAATCATTGACACACCGCTATAGTTGACACTTAATGTCTTCGGGGGCAGTTAGGGCTAAATGATAAATGGTGGCCTTGGCAGTAACATCCACATCCTGTGAATGAATTCTCATAAAATGGATCCATTTAGTATCTCATTCCAAAAGGCGGCATCTCCAACAATGCAGCATTCCATCAGACCTGCAGTGAGGTATCAAGCCAGATTGTTGTGGTCAAATCTCTGGAATAGGAGAGAATCACAGCTGACATTAAATTATTTGATTTAGCCCCATTTGGATGTTAATGAACACAAATCACAAAAACTTGAATAGTTCCAAAACAGCAAAAGAGCTGTGGCCCTGGAATTCAAAGGGGAGAAGATGATTCAGTTATACAGAAAAATGGTCATGTCTCGTGATTATTGTGCAAGAAAATGGCTCGTATTATTTGGATAAGATATTCCTAGTGTGTTGTTCCAGAGACGTTCTTTTGTTTTGTGCCAGAACGTGTGGTTCTCCTAATCCAAAGCATTCCACATACTTCCTTATGTTGAGCACGAACTTGAAAAATCTATCCTGAAAGTGTTTGGAAAAGCTATCCTTCTGTAAATAGAGCAAGTAGTAAAGAAACTTGGGAATAATTGTCAAAGCTCACATAATCTTTTCCAGCAAAGTCAGGCATGATAACCATGTCTGAAAAATTTGTCATTGTTCTACTGATTTGACATATTTCCGTTAAGTTATTCAGGCATCTGATAGCTTTTTGAGAATCTCAAGTTAATATAAAAAAAATCAATTTCAATGGAAAGAAGAGCAAAAAGAATTTGAATTTAAAAAGCACTGTTATTTAGGTCCTCAGGACATCTCAAAGTGCTTCAAAGGCGATGCATTACTTTGAAGTGTGATCACTGTTGCTATTGCAGGCAAACAGAGGGCACCCGGTTTGCACACAGTAAATTGAGATGAATGACCAATTTATCTCTCTTTGGCAGTAGTGATTGAGAAGTTTGTCAGGTTTCCTTCACTGGCAGACTGGCATTACCTATTGGAGATGAGAGCTAGGCATTGCCATAACAAATGTAGCAGAAGAGAAACAATCTTACATCCAGGGATGGTGAGACTTGAACAAATCAGCAGCATTACTGTTAAGCTTGTTTAATTATGTACACTATTAAATGGATGTCTATCATTCATTTTTTCCTGTTATTTTTGCTTGTATGTAACTTTTATTAAATCTAAGTGTCGCAAAGTTGTGCCCCAAGATCTGATGAGCATTTAGAATTCAATAAAATTGCAGTGATGGGATATTCCAGAATTCAACTTTGATTTTCATATTGGTATTAGTGGAGCATAACCTTTTGGATTGTAAATAAATATTTGTGATTCTTGGTGACTTTGTGGGTCATTGTGTCCCACAGACCAGAAGGTTACAAGTGTGATTCCTGGTCTGCCTCAACTCTGCTAATTTCAAATGAGGTAACCAAATGGACAGAGGAGAAGGGACCTGAGACTACCCAGCCACCACTATTGAAAGATAAGGATTGAAGTGAAATGCTGTGTCATCTCAAATAAATCCTTTTCTTCACTGGTATCTCCATGAAGATCAAGTGGTGCCTTCTGATTCCAAGTAACTTGAATACTGTTGATTCCAATTATTTGTCCAATAGCTTGCTCTCACTACCTGTTAATTTCAGTCTTAGGACCACTTTCCATGGGACAATCTCAACAGTGATCTCAGGTCAGATTGTGAAGGAAAACCTGTTTCTTAAAAAAAAGATTGCTTGACATGATTAAGTAATTCAGGCAGAGAATCTAAAGTGAGTGAGCGCACAATACTGCATTTTTATACGTTTGCCCAGTCATGCAGTAATTCTGACATGAAATCAATTATTGATGTCCCATCTCAGTATGTTTAATATGAGACTAAGGATTCAGATGATTTATTGATAGCATGTAATCATTCAGATAAGAACAGAGCTTATGTACAGTAGATGGTGGAAAAGCGAGTGAACATTAAGAAATATGCTTTTTTGTCCTTTATTATTTTGCTTTGTAGCCAAAATTACACTTATCTTCCCAAGAGTAAGCTTGGAAAATCAATCTGAAATTGTAGCTGAAAATGAACTTTCAAGCAAAGTAGTATCAGATCATCCTTTTGACTCAATAAATTTGCCCAATCGTGCAACTCCCATCTATAATCCAGGTTATGCTGAATTATCAGGTCTCTTCAGGAGCAGCTTTAAGTGTAGCTATCAATAAATAAAAAATACTTGCAGGTCTGAAATCAAAATAGAAATTGTAGGAAATTTGAAGCACATTAATCAAGAGAAGTAAAGAGAAAATAAATATCAGTTTATGGCTGTTGAATTAACTCTGCATTAGATCTGAGGGAGCAGGAAGGATTCCAGAAATGGACATGGATGGGAATAAATGGCTAATTAACTACCCAACAGCAACAACATCTTGTATTCATATAACTTCACATATGCCCTAAGTACCATCACAAGATCTTGATCAAACAAATGTTAACACTAAGACACATGGAGATATTAAGACAGTTAGCAAAAGCTTGACCAAAGACATAATATTTAATGACTTGAGTTCAAGTTAGAGCAAGTGTTAGAGGGAGGTGGAAAAGTTTGGGGAAGAGTATTCCAGAGTTTATCCCGAAGGCACAACTGCTTCGAATGCATTGATTAAGATTATGAGGCCAGAACTAGAGGAGCACAAATATCTGGAAGGGTGTGAGATTCTAGGAAATTACAGATAGAGGGAGGTGTTGTTGTGTTTCTTATGTGTGAGGAAATTGGAAGCATGAGATATCTTTGCTTGTAAAAATTATTTGCATCTTTTGCTGCATATGCCGCGGTTGACTAACTAATACTTGAAAATGCATAGAGGAAATGTCCCTTGTGTTTGACACCTGGAATCCCTACTGTAAATCTCACGCATTATCCAGATGAGAGCTGATCACTTTATAAAGTAGATGAGTTAAAATGCCAGTTTTCCTCCACTCATGCCTCACTACTTCTGAAGATGGTAACCAGAATTGTGGAGCAGTTCTGTTAACATTGCCCACCCTCCAACTTTGTGCTCAGGTGTTCACTGCTAGTGTTCAAGGCCCTACAATCAGAGTGTCATCAAATCTTTCAATCAGACTAACCAACTCCTGCCATCTCCTTGTGTTTATTCCCAGTAGGAATTACTATGATTCTAAATACCTGAGTGATTTTTAAAAAATTCCTCATTGCTATATCGGGGCAGAGGCCAATTTTGGTGTCATAAATAAAATTAGCAAACTTGATATAAATTGAAAATCAAACTTAGTTTCTGTGCTGCAGTTCCACACGAACAGAAAACTAATGCTACTTGGCCAGCTTTGTGCATTCATATAATCAGGCCTGTCTGAATGTTTTTCTATCCTCATGTTTCGCTGTTCTTGCTTCCTTTCTCTCCAGCTCCGGAAACATGTTCTCTCTTGCGCCTCAGTGAAAAATTGGAAATTGCTTTTTTTTTGTCTCGTAGCTTCTGCCAACATAAATGAGATACTGTTGTAGCGAACATCTGTCCAGTACAGTTTAATTGGATTAAACGAGTTTGTGTCACGGGGGGCATAGAACACTATTTGTACTGCTCTGGGCTGCCCAGGAAATGTCTTCATATAAAACAGACCACTTTAATTTCCAAGTATGGCCTGGTAATCTCTTTGTTGGGAGGAGCATTTAAATGTTTTTAGAAATTAAAATCAAAGTGAAGCTGTACCACAGGATATTAAAGAATAAAACCAGACTTCAACACCTAGACATTAAAACAGTAACATCCGTTTAGGCTTCCTGAATGGAAGAACTATCAAAACATCACGTTGCTTTCAGTATCCCAGCCTTCTCAGGATCTTTTTCCTGACCATTTTAACCCTTTGTGCTGAAAGAGTGTAAAACTGGGCTGAGAGACTTCAATGCAAACATTTTCTTCATCAAATCCATAGGTTCCCCAGTACAGATTTAAATTCTCTGCAAATTTTTTTTTTGTCTAAATGATTTTCCTGACAGAAATCGGCTGAAGTTAATCACATAGCTGTTAACTGATGTCAACTGTATTGATCAAAGCAGAATTACTCCAGGAAGGCGCTGACTTTATTAATGTTATCTTTACCTTCCCCAACCACACCCAAGCCCTCAAAACCAGGCCTTCTCATTTTTCCAGTGTTCTTCTGATGAATCTGATAGCGTTTGGAAACAAAGAGCTAGGAGTTGGTACTGGAAAATGGAACTGAGTTCGCTGATCAGTCATGATCTCCAGTGAACTACAGAGTGCCCTCTCTACCAGTACCCCAGCCGTCTCAGGATCTTTTTCCTGACCATTTTAACCCTTTGTACTGAAAGAGTGTAAAACTGGGTTGAGAAACTTAAGAGGACCAATGGAGTACCCCTACTACTGTGTTCATAAGAATATTCAGATTCATGCTGAGATATGGCTCCATAGACATTAGCTACCCTTAGGAATCCTAATTATCTTTTTTTAAACCCCATTGAATAATCTTTTGCGTTGACTACCAACAGAAAAGGAGAAGAAATTCATCCTGGGAAATTTTGATTCAGCCCAGGTCCCACAGCCCCTCCAGTTTGAGTGGATATGCTCCACACCATCCCTAGTCCAACACTGGGAACTCTGGATTTGGGGATTGCTGTTTGGAGGCAGGAGGAGGATTGTGGGATGGATTGCAGCCCACACTCTATTGTTTATTAAGAAAAGCTCACTATTTTGCTCAGCATTTTGTCATTGTGTAATTTGTAGGCATAGATATTTCACTTAGCACTGCCCTTACACTACACTTGCAGCAGACCTGGTCCTCCAGTCTGAACACTCACATGCAGACACTTTCCTGTAATTTAAAAAAAGGGAATCTGTTTGGGCTGCATGCTGTGGTGCAGGAACCTGGCGTGATCACCTGCTCTCTTTATTGCTGTGCGCTGCTGTGCTGGGAGCCTGCCACGAATCCCTGTCCCATGGTAATGAATTGCTCCCAGCTCGGTGTGGAGAGACCATCCGCAAGGCCAAGGGTTGGGGTGGGCTGAGGAAAATGGTGCAGTCACACAGCACTGAGGTGTAGGGCTCAGGGCTGCATCCCAACCAGCAGGGTGAGTGTGGGCCATCTCTGGGGACTGCTGGTGCTGTCAGTGTATTGACGGACCACTATCACCTCCATGAGGATGTGATGGAAGCTGCTGTCTCTTCTCACAGAGTCACAGAGCTATACAGAACGGAAACTGGCCCCTCAACCTAACTCATCCCTGCCGATCAAGTTTCTTAACTGACCTAGCATTTGCCTGCATTTGGCCCATGTCCCTGTAAACTTTTCCTATCCTCTAAACCTTTCCTATTCTCTGTTCGTTTGGCTGCACCGCTCTCTCCAGCCTGGCAGTTTCTTAGTGTAATAGGCTAAATGGTTGTTACTTGTTATTGAGCTTGTTACCACAGGGAAAGCTCTTGGGAGATCCAGTCAGTTGGTCAACATGTGGAGCAGATGCTGTCGATCACAGCAAAGACATGGACTCGCCAAGGTGCGGCCCCAAGCCCTGAATTTCATCACCAAGCAGTCCCACTGCTCAGCCTGCCCTGTCCAACATCAGCCCTGCGTGTGGAGCCATGGGCAGTTCATTACCGCAGGGGGTTTCTGACACTGTTCAGCAACGGGGAGGATGGGGCTTTTGCCTCGGGTTGCTGCTACGGCCTTGCAGCTGTGGGAAGTGGTGTGCTTTGTGTCAGATTGCCAGCGTAGCAAAGCTGTATGTCGTTGCGCCGCTCTCCGTAATGACCTTTTGGTACAGATTCCATTAGTTCTCTCGTTCTTGGGAATGCATCCCCTGCGCAGAGCAAGATACCAGGACCAGATTGGAGAAACAGCTGCATCGCAACAAGACTTTATTGTAAACTGCCTTTATCTGGGACATCACAAGAGAAAAAACTGTTGAATTATAATCACACACATGCAATACTACATACATGATATTTGTGCGTATTTAGTAGCTCTGGAGCCACAGTTGTAACTGTTGTGCATAACTGGCCGAAGCTGTGTTTAAGTATTTGTCAGCATTGCTGATGTTGCTGATTGGTTGAGTCCAGCAACGATCAGAGCGCATTACTTGCATGCGCTGGTGGGGCCAGGCTGCAGCCAGACCAAACTTGGCAAACTGAGCTATGCAACCTCTGTTTATGTTGGCTGTTCAGCTCTGGCAGCAGGAGCATAGCTTTGGTCCCTTAGGAAGTCTTGGATACAAATGGCACTTTGTTGCTTTGTTTACTTTGCAGAGTTGCTTCCAGCCAAATTCTTGAAGTCAAAAGCAACAACCACTGTAAAGTAAATGAGGTATCCTCATGGCGTTCAGAGCTCTGCAATGCAGAGATAGATTAGTTAATCTCTTCAATTGCTAATTAAGTTCCTACAGTATTTTACACTTAATATAGAGATTCTGGTTCCCTTAGGAAACCAGGTGCATCCTCTAATTCCTTAACATATCTTGTTTTCATTTAAAAGTGGTGAAAAATTGACATTTCATTTTAAATCCTTTTAGGTACAAGCCTTCTGCATAATCTTTTGAACCAGTTTGCTGAGAATATTAACAAACAACTTGTACTGCTTGTTTAAAATAACCTTTATTTTCTCTTGCTGTGCTGTGCTCAAGGGGCTTACAAAATAGTTATTTAAACAGAAAGCAGGGGTTGTACTATGAGTGAAACTTTTCTTTCCCTATTTGAAAATGAATAGCTTGCAAAAAAAAGATCTCTCAGGAATTAATTTAATCACAGGTACTGAAACAACCTAAAGTTCAATCAGCTAATCCAGGTATATGAGACATCTTCTGACTTGACAATGGACCATTGTGGTTTCAAAGTTCTGGCAACTTCAGAGGTCTTGTTGGAACTCTGTATATCTTAGAACAACTGTCAAGAGGGTGCTAAAGGCATATGCTTGATGAGAAGAGCAGGCTTGTCATTTTATTCTGAAATCAGGTTTACTGCCTTCCCTGAGGTACTCATTAACATCTTGAGCACCTCCAGGCCATGGACTGAAAACAACAGCTAAGCTGAATATTATTGCTGTCACGTAAACAGCATTGTCCATGTACAGACAAGCAGAGTTCAAGACAACATAACTTTCAGCTTCCATCGACCTCTTTGAGATTTTGGAACATTTGGTTTGCAAAGAAATGACTTATGCAGAGAGATGTATTCTCTAAATGGCCCTTTCATTTTTTGATCATAGAATGTGTTTGTATTTTGACAGGAAATTACACAGGAAATTTACGATTTAGTGCAGTGTTTTATATAAATTTAATGGAATGTTGACAGTTTTATGAAGAAATTGCATTCTGATCATAGCATCTTGTACCAATTTGAGAGGTGAAAGGTAAACTGTGCCAGTATTAATTTTATAATAGCGCCATAGAATTAGATAGCATGGAAACAAACCCTTCAGCCCAATTCATCCATGCCAATCAAGGTACCTTCTTGATAGTTAATTATTCTATTCTGAATGACATAAAATAATCCACAAGAAAATACTTGCTCTTGGCATGTGTTTGATGCACACAGGTCCACATTTATTGTTTGTCTATAATTAGTCACCTTGGAGACTAATTCAAGACTA
The DNA here is from genome assembly GCA_030265395.1 of Rhina ancylostomus. Classification (NCBI taxonomy): domain Eukaryota; kingdom Metazoa; phylum Chordata; class Chondrichthyes; order Rhinopristiformes; family Rhinidae; genus Rhina; species Rhina ancylostomus. The sequence goes on along the minus strand of JARFYF010000058.1, from coordinate 9,371,452 downwards.
ACTACATAATCTGAGACCGGATGTTGTGTTTTTGTCAAACTGAGAATGGCCAGCAAGCTACCTTTTCAGATCGGTATGAGTGACGGCTCTCAATGATAGTGCATAGGAATTTTTCCTGGTGCTGGCTGGTGAATGTCGCAAGCTCATTCCCACTGCCTGGAGCTGCCATCCCAAGCCTTCCTCCCTCATTCCACTATGTTCATACTTCACTGATTCAGATGTGGAGAGCCAGTACCTCTGGGTGAAGCACCCTGTACTCCAGCCGTATGGCCCGAGCAGTGGTAAGGCCTCCAGTGATGAATCCATCCCTGAAGTAAGCGTCATCAGTAAACAAGGCCTTGCCCCCAGGATGGCTGGTTGTAAAAATTGCATGTGGTTTTAGAGTTTTCAGTATCTCTTGAAAATGATTTAAATTGAAATAAATAACTAAATAAAAGTAACAATTCTTAAATTTAAAAAGTAAACCAAAAAAAACAAATAATTAAAAACGCAACTAAAGCAAAATAATTTTTAAAATGTAATGCTTTCCCCTTTGATCCCTAACCTGCAAGTCTATCATCCCCACTCGATTTGATAAGTTCTCAGATGTAGGCATAAGATCCGGCAGGCATTTGATTTCCTCTTCCCACTCCTCACCACTAGTAGAATAAGTGCTGCAGAATCTCAGCAAGACAAGGCTTCGCTACTGGATTTCATATGATGTCCATCAGTAGAACAAGCTGATGTATTCCTTCCTAATCTGTCATGAGTCTCGGATTTTGGCATTTTGTGTGCAAGTCCTGGACTTACTGCTGTTTAAACAGCCAAACAACCGGCAAGATCCGACCCAATGAGTCTGGTTGCTCCATAGGATGTGGTTTTAATTGGCAACCTCTTGTTCAGTAGTCCAGTAGCACAGTCATTGTAGCTATCTCACTGTTGCTTGCCTGAAATGAAACAAAAAAAGATAACCCAAAGCTAATTCCTAATACCCAAAGTGCTAGGTCTGGTTCTTTTGTATTCAATTCCTTTAGAGTTCCTGTTGGAAGGATGAAAGATTCAGCTATAAAAGTGTGTGATCCAAGAGCAGCCTCAACAACACTAGTCTCCAGTAATACAAATTGCAATGGTGTTAGTATCTCAGATGTTTTGGTGAACCAAACTTAAGCTTGTTTAGGACTAGAGTAAAGTTTCTCCATGCTACCCCAAACTGCCTCACCATCATGCTATACTGGATTCTATGTGAACTGGAATTTACAAAAGGGAAAGCAACATATTCACATGTGGGATCTTTATCTGTCCCGTGCCTGGGAATGGCATTTTAGTTTCTTTGCCACAATTTGAGAGAATCCACCAAGAGGTTCTTTGATCCACCTGACTTCTGCACACCATTTGTCCAGAGGTCAATCCTACAAGCATGAAATGCAACTACAAATGAAGGATTAGTCCCTTCAAAAACTGAAAATAGGTCTCGAACCAATGTTACTGTAAGCTGGTGTGATGAACTCCCTATCCTGACTGTAAAACACACTTCTAAATTTGTACAATTTGCTATTTCAAAATGATATGCAGCTATCTAATAACAGTTTTAACTTTAGAGTTCACTTAAAAAAACTAAAGAAATCTCAGGTTCTTTAAGTATTCTCAAATGGAAATGAAGAAGAGTCTAAATCCCTTGGGTAATGATGTGTTGACAGAGCAGCTGTATTTGCTGAGATTTTAATCAGGAAGGGTAAAGAGATACTATAGATGCAGCCAGTAGATGATGAAAGCTGCTTTTACAACCCTTCTAAATCTCAGAAATCTCCAGTGTGCACCAATCCAACCTTTACACCAGCCAAGCCAGAACTGGCTGAGTTTGTGTTGTGTATCGATCGGTATATTGAAACTCAAAGCCGTTGCAAGTCGAGGGTATTGTTGTAGCAGAAAGGATCTTCTTTTCCATAAAATGGCAAACACTGCTGGGATCCACTACAGAAACTGACTGTTAGCCAAAAATACATCTCCCTTTTAGCATGTCTTCCAGCAATTTTATTATTTGATATACAGCATTCGGTCCAGCTAGGGAGCCTCGTGATCCTAGAATGATATTTAAGTACATCATCATATTTTCACTGTTGCCTGATTGTAGAGTACCTCACACCGTAGACTTTACTGTGCTTGTGTGCCACCTGTATAGTAAGATAACCCCTTTCTGAAGGGACCTCTGAATTACAGTTACCATGTTGGTCAAGTATTGCCCTAAACCAAAGACTGCAAACTCTTGAGTGGTTTTCTCCAAAATTTGCCTCCAGTCAAATGTAGATTCATGGAGAAATAGCACAAGAAATGTACATGTTTCAATTTTACTATATTTTTCACAAGGTAGATATTTTCTTGACCATCCCCGCTTGTCCTCAGAAGCTGATGAGCTACCTTGCTTATGGTGCCATTTTAGGATAATTCAGAGTCAGTCTAGAGTTGTACTCCAGCTAGACTGGATCAGGATGGCATGTTTCTGTCCCCAGAAAACGGCTGTGAAAAAGTTGCGTTATGCAACAGTCCAAATTTAATTGATACCAACTTTTTATTTCCAGATATCATTAAACTGAATTAAAATTTTAAATCTTTTTTGTGTCCATATTAGAAAATAGAACATTACAGCACATCTGCCCCACAACCTCTGCAGGCAGTGCGTTCCATGCACCCACCACTCTATGTAAAAAAAACTTACCTCTGGCATCCCCCTTGTATCTTCCTCCAATCACTTTCAAATTATGCCCCCTCATTTTAGCCATATTCTCTGGATTACAAGTCCAGTAACATAATATGCCTACCTATAACATATTACTATACTAATATGCCTTCCTATGGTGTAGTGAGCCTGATATTGCGGCAGAGTAGTTATTACACATGTCACTGCACTTGTGATCAAATTCTGACAGGTCCAGAAATAACTGGATCATGATTTAGTTTTCGGCACAAAAAGCCAGGTAAAACTTGGGACTCTACCACCAGAATATCTGCCCTTTACAGGGCTTTGATGATAGGAGTACAACACACTATCAGTCAATGGCATTCTATTCATGTAAAAGTGCCTTGAGCAATCTAGCTCTAATTCTTGTTATCATATAAATAAGAGCTGCTTGCATTCTGATCTTGCTGCTTGTCTAGGTAAATTGAACCCTGGTCATTGTTCTAAATAGGGCTGCTGTCCTTTTATCCAGGGACACGTTCCGTCAATTTGTTGATTTTCTTTCTGATTGTTCATTCTGAAAATGACTTGGAACATGTATCTGTAACAATAGATGCCTGTCAGAAGGAGTTTATAGCCAGTTACCTACATATTACAGCAGCTGATATATCTGGACCTGAAATCGGAAACCAAGTAGACACAACTGTAGATAAATGTGCTTGTAAGTAAATGAAGCAGCATCTTCTCCAGTTGTCTGAAATCTGCATGTTTTAAAGGATCCAAAAGCGAAATCCATTACCATTCCACTGTCGTCTGTGTCATAACTCTTAATATGTTGTTCTGAGTTCTTGAATCACATCCCCACTGAGGGACCTGTTACTGGCTAGCTTTCATAGCCTATTGCTAACAGTAGGAAGATAAATTGGACAGCAGCAATTGGATGTCACAGCAAGCAGCACCCTGTCAATATAAAGGGGATAAACATCATAACTCCAGTAATACCATGGACTCTAAAAATCCAAAAAGCCTCAGGTTATATGTAGAATTTGGCCTCCAAGCTAGAAAGGGCTTGTGATGTGTAAGGTAATGAAATAACTTTGGTTCTGGCATCTGTATCCCTTATGTTGCATTACTTGTATACATTCTATGTCTATGTATATAACACAGATGCTATTTTTAGCAACTTGTAAAATATATATAAAATATGGAAAAAGGTAAATTCACACAGGAAATATCTAGGAATATAGACTATCTAGGAATTCCCATATGGTTAAGCCAGTATGTTTTATGTGCAGGAATTCCTGGTTTAAATCCTTGTACTGTCCAAAGGTTTTAACACAAGTGGGCCCTCTGAGCAAACAGCTATATCGGTTGAACAGTCCTGTTTGATGCTCAGATGGAGAACATAGATGGCCTTGGTATTTCTTATTTATGCTTGTTCCATATTGTAAATAGGTCAGAATAGTTAAATGTACTTGGATGCATTGGGTCTGTTTAAAAATAGTAAAACAAAAACAACCTAATCTAATTATTTGGTTGCATAACAATACCAGAATGTGTAGTTCTTATCACTTGAAAAACCTATCTGCATATTTTCTGCTGTTAAGAGTTATAGATTTAATTCTGATAATGTCAACTACACTTCTGGAAATAATTTTCCAGCTGTTCATACAGCAGCAGTCCCTGTGACTCCATTAGAAATTATTCTTCAAGAAGTCCTTTTTATTTGTTACATGTGTGCCCGGTGAACGAGAAGGTCATGTCTTAATTTTTTTCAGGTAGAACTTGCACGTAATTATAAGATGGAATGAAACTGTTTGATCCAACTAGTCTATATGTATGTTTTAAATAGTGAGAGTTTCAAAGGTGGGTGTCCTTGCACACAAATCACTGAAAGTTAACTCGAGAGTAGAGATATCTTGTGATCTTATGTAGACCCCTGGTGAGACTGCATCTGGAATATTGAGTGCCGGTCTGGTCTCCTTACAGAAGGAAGGCTATACTTATTACAGAAGAAGTGCAGCAAAGGTTCACCTGATTGATATCTAGGGTGAAGGGTTTATCATATGAAGGGAGGCTAAGCAAAATGGGCCCATGCTGTCCTGAGTTTAGAAGACTCAGGGTAAGTCATGGTTACCCTTGACAGGGTAAGTGCATGAACCAGTATGTCTAGGACCAGGATCAGTCTCAAAACAAGAAAATGGACATTTAAAACAGAGATGACAAGAAATTTTTTCACCCAGAGGGGAGTGAATCTTTGGAATTCTCCGTGCAAGAGGGTTATGGAGACTCAATTACAAAGTATAATCAAGGACGAGATGGATATATTTTTAAGGGAACCAGGCTACATGTGGTTTGTGCAGAAAAGTGATGTAGCAATAAAAGGTCAGGCATGAGGAGACAAATGGTCTACTCCTGGCTCTGTTTCTTGTGTTCTTATTTACGCACTAGACCTAATCCCATATGTTTGTTAAGTTCCTGTACTCCTTTCTACCGCATATCTGACCTGTTCTTCAAATTAGTGTGGTCTGTTTAATCACAAATTGGTAGTATATTCCATTGGTTTGTTATCAATAAGTTAAAAAAAACTTCTTTATACATGCATATCTGCATTCTACACTGTGTGATGTTACCCAATGATCCCTTTCTCTGCAATGTCCTCATAACTTTATGCTGTATGATCCTTATTGCTTCAATAATAATATGGAGCGCAAGGCTGCATGTGATCTTATCCTCATGCAGATTCTTCTCTGCATTTCAATTTTTATTTTCTATGCTCTTAAAATTTAGCTCAGCATCAGTTTTAATAACATTATCTACCTGAGTTTTTAATGTATGCAAACACAAACCCCAAATATATCTGCTCTTCATATCAAGCAACCTGTCCCAAAATGATTATTTTTGTTTACCAAAGTACAACTTCATACTGACAGGCATTGAGTTCCATTTGTCACCCTTTCCCATTTCACCATCTTAGAAATTTTTCTTTCATTGACTTTGAAAATTATCACTGTTTCCTTAATAAGGCACTACCTGAAAGGTATAAAAATCACCTCCTATTATAAAGCATTCATAAACAGTTTGAAGTTTTGTATTTATTCTGGTAAAGGTCTTGAATGATTGGGGCTCCAATTGGGACTACTGGTGTCTGAGTGCTGCCATTCCCTTTCTCTATATATCAGTATGCTGCAGTTTCTTTTGAGGTCATTGGAGACCCAATGGGAAGCAGTCTGGTGTTTTCCATGTTTCTAGTAGGTATTTTCAGAAGCCTAGGAAAAATATGATCCTGGTTGCTTAGTTTCCTTGGCACCACATGTTGTCAGAGCATCAGGGAAATGTCTGCTGCCGGCTTTCTGAGCGGATCTCTTTAATAAAAAAAAACGTTCCACTGAAGAGATTGTACATGCAGCTGTTGTTTCATTACAACTGCTTACACAATTCAAACCCCATGGCAGCTGGCTCCTTAATCTGCCATGGCAAATGTGTGTTCAATATTTCACCGACTGCTTTCATATTCTCCATCCAGTCTATTGTTACAGTACGCAGTGACAGTGGCCCGTAAAGCATGTCAATAAAACATTTTATTGGAACCTTGAGTTATTTTAGCCAATGTTGGATAGAAACCTATCTTTAGTCATGCTATTTTATTGCATCATTTGGGATACTTTATTTAAGTTCAGGACATTTAGTCACAAGAATTCTTTCGTAAAAGAATTTTTTCTTTTACAAAATTAATTTATTTTCCCTCTCTGTTTCTTATACTGCTGTAATAAAATCCCAACAGGATTGCTGACCCCAGTGCCTGTGGTTAATACTCATTGCATTGATCCAGTGGCCTCTTACATAACTTTAATGTACTGGAAATTTGTTGCGCACTGTAATCCATGAAGCGGCTTTTCAGATTCTAGTGTGAAGGTTGCCAATTACAGCCAAGTTGCAAATTAATCTAAACCCATGTACTACAGACACTCCTTATTTGCGTGTAGTTACTACATAACTAGCTGGTCAAAAAGGAGAGAGCAAGAAGAATGGAAAATGTTACTATGGTGGGTTAATATGGATGTTGTCATGATGGTCAAAAAGATGAAAGAACTTCCACTAGTTTGATGTCTCTCACATGACCCACGAAGTTTTACAGCCAGTGCAGTACTCCTGAAGCGTAGCCTCTGTAATAATGAAAGCCTATTTTTGTACAGCAAGGCCTAGTGAACAGCAACATGATCATAGCCAGATAATCTGTTTTAGTTGGGTTACATTGACCAAAACATTGGAGAGAACTCACTTGCTCTTCTGCCTTGGGATATTTTCACTCTCAGAGGTCAGTTGGACTGGGTTTAAAGGCCTGCACTGCAACACTGCATACCCAGCACCGTGAGTGCAGTGTACAGTGTGATATCAAACCATTCCGACAGGAGCCAACGAAGATTTCAGTGAGTGAAGTTTATTGCATATTTTAGTTGCTATTAACCTCCATGTAATTTACAATTACAAACACTATTTGTGCCTCACAATATCCTCCCATCATTGGGCTAAGGGTACTTCTTTGTGAAGAATATGATAATTGGCATCACTCCTCTCTTTGGATTGGTTGTAGAATTAAAGGAGCAAGACTAGGCCATTCAGCCCCACAATCTGCCATGCACTGAAATCATCATCATCCCATTGCGATACATTTCTAGTGCTGGAAGCCCTTCATTACTTCATGTTGCAGCTTTAAATCTCTGGACTAAGTGTCGTCAGAGTATTTAACCATGGGTACATCACATCCGAATGTAATCCTGCCATTGTCTCATGCTTAAGTATGTGTATCTCAGTGTGTTGGTTACTACATTGGAACGAGCTGTGGACATTCACCCTTTCTAACTCAAGGAAGAGGTTATCCCTACAATCAACCTCTATGACTAGAGTGCACGTGAGGGGTTAATCCTTGGAGTTACCTGCTTGTAAAGCAGTAACACCTTTGGGTGCTGAATTTAATTAGTGATCAACTTGATTATTTCCAGCCTTCACTGTTAGTCCTGCCATCTTTGCATTTTTGGGTAAATTCCTGGATCTTCCAACTTGCCCAATAAAGAAACTGTCCAAGTGCAAGAGCAGGAAGAAGAGATGATAGCCAAGTCAATATGTACTGTTTGGTTCACACACTCTGACAGTCAGAGTATCATTGATGGTTGACCGGCCTGTAGTCCACACCAGTCTCAGTCCTAGAGAGGAAATGTGCAAAGTAAGTCACCTAGCTGGAATGTTTGGAATCGAGAGGAAGGGAAAACATTAATGCTGATGTTTTAGACAGTCCAATTGTTTCTGACGAAGAGCACCTCTTTGAAATGTGCAAATTTTTGAAGCAAATACATATTTACTGCTTGTTTTAGATGGTATACATTTCTTTTACTGGTGTATGTTTTCTAGCATTCTGCAGTGATAAGCATTCAAAAAAGAACTCTGCAGCTCTGCCCTGAGTTCATAACCGCCCTTCCCTCATCTGTTACACGCTGATATTTACCAGACATCACGCACAAGTCACGTAGCTCTTAATCCCTACGGGAAGACCACAGCAGCTGGAGCCAAAATCCTACTAACAAATTTAGACCGATTATTAATGCCTGACCTGTATCTTCACTAAGTGAACAAGCATTTCTCCTGGGACAACTTCTCAAGAGCATATTCAAAAATTTGACAGTAATGCAATAGTGCTGAGCCAGTAGTAAACTAATAGATGGATTTTTATGATGTCATGTGCTTCAAGGTCAAAAGTAACTTTGCATGTTAACCATCTATTTCACAGGATAATAACACTACATCACAAAAATAAAAAGAACAAAATATTTTCCCCATTTTCTTACAGCTATTTAAACATAGATTGTCAAAGTCGAGTTTATTGTCATATGTATGTACCGAACATGATTGCTGTAGCTAACCTGGCTTTTTCAGATAATGAATTATGAATTACTTTTATGGCAGTTGTATTTTCTCACCCTTCGTAGTTTTGTTTTTCAATTTTGCCCACAGTTTTTGCACCTCTGCCCTCAGTCACCTCATTATTTAGCCCAGAGAGGAAGTCCTTCGACTGACTGAGATTACAATTCAGTCTTATCTGGTTGTCATCAGTTGTCCACACAAGGACATTTGCAGCCCAGTTTATGAGTTAGCGGCCCCATGGCAATCCTGCTATCTTTATTTTCATCTTTCGCTGCCTTTAGGGTAGTAGGAAAAGTTTACAATGAACACAGATGAAATCTGAAAAATTCCTTTTGCCAAGCATTGTTACATTTTAACATGTTGGCAGGAAAATGTAGCTTTAAAGGGCATTGTTGAGCTCGAGGGTAGCTTTGTGCTATGTGACATAGTTCTATCGCAAAATAAAAATTCCAAGTGTTTTAGGTAGAAGTACTAATTGGGCTACACATAAAATCAATACTATTTTTTGTCATGGCCTTTTGAATATGTCAGTGCACATTTCTGCACACTTCCATTACGTTATGAGATGCTTAGCTGCACTTGATCATGTTGTGTGCATTGACCACAGTGTTTGCAGACTCGTGCAAAAGCATCTGAATAATAATTCTACTGGAAGTCAGCAGCCTACTTTAAGAAAGTTGCAGCTTAATGCAGGGCATTTAAAATGTAACTAGGAATCATTATAATTTTGGAAGGGACGAACTGTAGGATCACTTGGAATCTCATCCGTACCACATTCATTGCCAGTTTCATGATGCAAACCACAGCTTTAGACTGATGTGGAAGGCTGGATCAATTATTTTCTTGTGCAGTTGATCTCCCAACCAGACTGAAGAGATGCAATTCGATAGTTGTTATACAGCTTAACTATAATAGAATCCAAACATTGAGCTTTTGCAGTGCTGCATAACATTTGGCCTGTGAGCAGTGAGCTATGCAACTAGCTCCCAAAGGTGGCTTCTGATTGACTAGATCTCACATGGCGCAGGGCTATGTCTAAAATGCAAGCACTACACCCTGAAATACTTTGCCTAATGGCAAAGTCATGTCCCTCCCATTAAGCTATTAGAAACATTAACTTTTTTTTTAAGTTAAAAGACCTAAACATTAAAAAAAAACTTTTAAGTATACTTGAATATATTTGAAGTAGCAAATGCTTATACATTAACTAAGTTAAATGACCTAAATTTACCTCCTCACTTGGAGCAGTTCCTGAAATGGAGTGCCATGATCATCAGTGTAACTGCTAGGAGACTAGAAGAAGATGGTGCTCCTCTGCTGGACACCAGTGTCAGCACAGGCAGAATGTCAGCAACTGGGATGTTCAAGGCTTCCCACATCTGTGTGAGTGACCCTCAGAAATGGTTTGGATTTTATATCTGGGCCTCCCCACATAACAGAAATAGTGCACCACTAAATTAGTGCATCCGAAAATACCTTGATTTATCCTAAGGAACAATGAAGCACGTCATAAGCTCAGTTCCTTGCTAATTTTAACACCCCATTCACCATCCTTTGCTCCTCATAGTCTAGGCAGGCACGGTAGTGTAGCAGTTAGCGCAACGCTTCACAGCACCAGTGACCCAGGTTCCATTTCAGCCACTGTCTTTAAGGAGTTTGTATGTTCTCCCCGTGTCTGTGTGGGTTTCCTCTGGGTTCTCCGGTTTCCTCCCACGTTCCAAAAATGTGTGTGTTAGGAAGTTGTGGGCATGCTATGTTGGTGCTGGAAGTGCGGTGACACTTCTGGGCTGCCCCCAGAACACTCTACGCAAAAGATGCGTTTCACTGTGTGTTTCGATGTACACGTGACTAATAAAGAAATCTCATCTCATCTCATCTCTCTAGCCTTATCCCTCTCTCAATGACATTGACATCTTGCTGAGCTATGGCTCCATGGTCCAGTTGTCCCAGTGACTTTTAATTCATGGATGAACCTTAACATGAATTATCACTAAGTTCTTTAACTGTGGTGTAGAGTGGAGTGTTTTTGAGGCTAGTTGTGGCTTCATCCAATACCCACCCCTGTAGACTGCCAACAGTTGCCGGTGAACAGTAATCCAATACAGGAAGTTTGGCTGATATCTCTCCTCTGCAATGGAGGGAGTGCATCTTCCAGAGAGATTTCTGGGATGGTGGGTTTTCTTGCATGGCGAGTGATTAAGCAGACTGGGCTTATACTCCCTCGAGAAGAATGAGAATTGACCTTATTAAAATGTACAATATTTTCTCCAAGGTGGATCTGAAGTTGACAATTCCCCCAGCTGGAACCAATGATCACAGTCTGAAAGTAAGGGGTTGGAAATTAAGGAGATGAGAAGAAATGTCTTCACCCCTAGGGTAGTGAATCTTTGAAATTCTCTACCTGAGAGGGCTGTGGATGCCCAGTCATTTAGTACATTCAGAATAGAGATCAATTGATGCAACACAAAATGCTGGAGGAACTCAGCAAGTCAGGCAGCATCCGTGGAGGGAAATAAACAATCAAGATTCAAGATTTACTTTATTATCATTTCTGTGAGTATTTACTTCCACAAAAAAACAAAATACTGTTTCTCACCAGCTCATATCAGTGCAACAAAAAGAACAGTGATAAATATCTAAAATAA
>JARFYF010000058.1:9285024-9298636 GCA_030265395.1 Rhina ancylostomus | reverse complement strand
GGTCAATTTAATTTGATCTTTGCAATGATTGACGACATGGTGCAGCTGCAATTTTCTCTTCCTAAATTTTCCATTCTGTTTTTTTCCCTTTTCCCTACCCTGTTATTGAATTCACACAGCAGACATGAGTGATTATATGCGCAGTCTAATAGTTTAGTAATGAGCTCATTCCTTTGTGAATCAGGCTGCACAACTTTGGGTACTGGCTGTCGTTTTTCAGTTACAATAATAATTAGATGTTGGAGACATTACAGCAGGCTCACCTCCCTGTTTCATTGTCTTTTCCCATTTGTGGACCTCCCATTGACTGCCCTTATGAATTAATTGTCCTTCCACTTCGGCCCCATTCTCTCAGCAGTGTCCTGGCGATACTCCTGCCACTCTAAGCATATTTTGCTGTAGGGAATCAAACTCTCTGTCTGCCTTGGCACCCTGACTCAGTTTTGTAGGTCCCAAGTCAGTGTAAGTCAGGAGTTTGCACACAGCTTAAGCTTTCAATAAGCCTGTGATGGCAAACTTCCAAAGAAAAGTGGGTACTCCCCGTTCATTGGCAGTGGTGTTGCTTTACAACAGCAACTAAATCAATTGGATTTTATTAATTAGGATTCCTTCTGGTATTTTTGGATTTAAATTTCATGTTCTTGTCTGTTTTCCTGTGTCTTTTTCTTTGGCTCTTCATGAATACTATCTTGTGGCCTTCAAGCAAATATGTTTCATGTTTGTGCATGTGAATGAAGTTTTGTCTTTTGCATCACTTGTCCCATGCTGGCTGACATTCCAGCATTAATTATGTTTTAAGGCATAATATTCCTTCCCTCAGTCCCATCCCTTTTCCTGGAATTCCCTCACATAGCTTTCCACGTACAAGAAGAGGATGGGTGACCCAATCCTAACTCATGTGTCACTGCCCTCTCATTCGTCTTGGGCATTGCAAAGTCAAGACTGTTTTCCACTATCTAAATTACTGGAGAGTCTTGCAAAGCCGGAACCAGCATGTTAACACCCCACTTAGAAATAAAAACCGTGAATGAGAATATCTTGGCTCCTTAACCAACAGCTAATTGTCTTTCTGCCACTTCTCAGCTGTGCGAAATGACAGGAACAAGAAGAAGAAGGAGACTCCCAAACAGGAGTGTTCAGAAAGCTACACAATCACACCAGAGACTGAGGATCTAATAGAGAAAGTCCGCAAAGCCCATCAGGAAACCTTCCCAGCACTGTGTCAGCTTGGCAAATACACTACTGTAAGTACTGATGTTAACATACAGCATTAATTACACCAAGCATCAATGTTAAACAGACTTTATTTACTTCTTTATATTATCTACTTTAAGGACCAATATTAAGCATGCTACTTGGGTACAGCACTACTGCTCCACTGTAACTATCAATATTAATAGCTTTCGTTTCAATAGAATGTTAGTACAACTGATCTGGATCTGGGGGCAAATGTAGTACAACAGTATGCTGTCTTATTATGTCAGTGGAATACCACAACCTTTGCATTAAAGATATAGACAGGCGATCCCTGTGTTACAGCAGTTCGGGAAATGGAAATTTGCCCTTACAGACTTCACAACTCGATATCTGTGATGCAGAATAAAAATTCACTCTCACGGAATTCATGTGGAAAATAAACAAATACACATTTTTTTTCAACTTGCATTTCTTGCCACATGCGCAGGTGATGATCAAGATACAGACGGTTTTCTAGGAACATAACCCACCCCCCCCAGTAATGCAGGGGTCACCTGTATTACTGTATTAGCATTGTGCTGTATATTCAAAACCAAATGCATTAGTTAACTCATTTAACTATTTTATGAACAATGAGATGTGATCAGGACGGAGGGTCCCAGTGGGTTGTGAGCCTAGCAACCCACCTGTTGTCAGTGCTAATGTTAGAACAGAGGGTGCTTTGAGTAAGGCACAAGTGATTGTTTGGCATGAATAGACATAGCATGGTGTCAATGCCTAGAAGAGAGGAGAGAGACTTAGCAAGCGAAGGTGGGTAAGAAGCACTCCTATGTCTAGCAACTCCTTGTGATAGAATTTCATTCACAACTAACGCATTAACAAACAGAAGGAATTGATAAAGAGACTCTGTAGTTGTTGGATATCACCTTTTTGTGGCCAAATGTAGAAGAGTTTCATGAAAATACCAGCTAGAAAAATAGTTCTGGTAACTTAGTAGAACACAACCCATTCATGCTACATAATGTACCCAAGGGGCAGCTTTTTCACCAAGAGAGTGGTCAGTATATGGAATGAGCTGCCAGGGGAAGTGGTTGAGGCAGGTACGTTAACAACATTTAAAAGGTACTTGGACAGGTACGTGGAATGGAAAGGTCTAGAGGGATATGGGCCAAACATGGGCAAACGAGACTAGCTTGGGTGGGAACCTAGGTCGGCGTGGACCATTTGGGCCAAAGGGCCTGTTTCCGTGCTGTATGACTCTATAATGTATCTAAATCTCTTGAACTAGTTCCACAGTAATATGAGGAATGGATTAAGTCACAATTGTGAGGGTCTTGTATTTGTTTTGGAACACTGCAGGCACAGGTGAGAAAGCCAACTGAACAAATGCAAATGCCAGACTCATTACTCTACCACCCTTTTATTATTTCCTGCACTGAGCTTGTAATGCAACCATTGCAATAGACAGTTGGAGGTGTGGTAGTACCACAAACAAATTGGCAATATAACAGAAGTAGCTTGTATAAAGATTTTGTTTTGAAAATCAACACTAGAAACATTTTACAGTGAAATCTGCCAAGGATTAAATCCTTTAAGTGATCTTTGAAAAGCAGTGAGTTAACCTCCAGTCTAGTTCATCAGCTTAAAAGATTTCTCTTTTAGTGGTGCAAACAGTACCTTTAGTAGACAGCAAATCAATTTCTAAGATCTCCAGAAGTACTAATCCAAACTGATACTATTTTGCCTGCCATAGAATGTACCTCACTTTCACTAGACTTGTGCACAATTACCAAGTTCTACTCTGTCACAAACGAAGGAGCCTAACCAGTCATGAGAGGCTCGAGCACACTGCCCTTTCTCTTGTTTCCACCCCAAAATAATGACTTGAGATAGTAATGTTCAAGCATGTGATCCATAATCTGGAATTTATCTCACCATTGTTTTACAGAATTTAAACCATTTCAAGTAAATTTAAATTAAATGAAATTATATCTGCAGAGAAACAGAGAATCAAATGTATGTTAATTATTCATACACAAAGAGCCTGTGGTGTAATCTCAAAGGCCATTTTTCTGCAGAATGGTATGGGGAATTGAGACAGTTGAAATTAATTTTAAACACTGGTAATTATTGCAGTTTTATTAAATTGTTAATTGTTAAAAGTATTATGATGCAGTCATGTCAGTATAAATTTAAAAGAAATATTGCTAATTTTAATTAGCTTATTTCATAAGTAGTAGCATCACACAGACCTGGGGCTGGATCCTTTGCATAAAAGCTGACACCTTGAAGCTTTTACCATCTTACCTAGGCAGAAGTTCCAAACGCAGGCAGGGATCCCTTCCACACAACCGTTGAATGATCTCTGACACTTGCACTGCACTGTTAGGCTCCTCGTGAAGTCCAGCAGAGAAGCACGAGTTTACTCTTCTAGTCTAGTTGGCCCATTGATTAAAATGGGGAGGAATGGCTGTGGGGAGAACTGTCTGTACAAGTGAATTTTGATTTAAATTTGTTGATGAAATGTACTTAATAGTTTTAAATTGTGTACTGCTGCTTCCTTTTTATTCAATTTAATTCAATTGATTAAATGCATTCTATAATTTTTAAATGTTGTGCTTTGGTCCATTTAGTGTTTTAGTTTTGATTTAGATTTTAATCATTTAAACATTTCTAATTGTATTTTTAAATAGTTTCTGAATACTGAATCTCAATGACAACTTGAGGGCAGGGCCCCAACAGCAGACAAAGTAATTGGGGGTTGTTGTGGAGAGCCTGTCAGTTGCACTGAAGGAAACCCTGCACCAATATCTGGGAGCTGGCACTCCAGTGCAGACCACAACCAGAGGCCTGCTGAACAAAGAACAGATATGAGGGCAGGTGAACTCGGGCACTTCAGAAGATCCACCTCCTGCGCTGAGATAGCTGCTCCCAGATGTTGTTCAGTTAAATGTACTGCAATTGGATTACAACATTCGAAATGGGAAGAAGAAACATGAGGAAACATTTCCTTTCCCATCTCTTTTGTTTAAGAATTTTGGAAGGATTGGTCTTGAGTAGGAAGTTCTGAAATGTGATCAGTGCCATCATTGTCTACAATTCCTCATGGTTGTGGCCAGTCACCTCCATGGATCATTAGAGGGTTGATGGATGGAAGGTCTGAGCCTTGAACCATAGACTTTCTGTCGAACACCACAGACACTTTTTGACAGAAAGGCCAGTCCACAGATGGGTGGATCTTTTTCTTGTTGCTGTTTTTCTGCCGTCAAGGTGAGACAATTGTGTTCAAAAAGGAATGTGTCCTATCTGATGAGATGTCATGGAGTTTTGTCCTGGGATTAATCCCTCCCAATTTCTGGAGCTTTGCTGTACTTCATGTGCAGCAGTGCCATACTCTTCAGCAAAAGAAACACCTTCAGTGATAGAGGAAAGTAATTATAGAATATTTAAGCAACTTGGACAGTATGCTCCACCCTGTACCACATGTGCCAGGTATTGGCGCGTGTATATCAAGAAGTGACATTAGAATTTGAACCATTTAGGCTTAGGCTGTAGTTCCCTCAATGGTCAAGAGGTTTTTGTCTTGGCCCAGACGTGAAAAGTGATCAGATGGTGCTGAGGGCCTTCATGCTAGCAGGAGCCACTTTTAACAGAGAAGTGGATTTGGAATGAAAATAAAGTAATCCAGTAAAGTTGTTCCAATGGCATTCACAGATGAGTTTGTAGCCAGGATGTCTCAGCCTTGTGAGTAAAGGGACAGAAGATCAGAAATCAGGTGCTATGTCTGTACAAACACTGTGTTCAAGGCAGGTTAGTTTAAAATAATCATCTGTTCTTCAACCGTAATAATTACATTGTGCTTTGGCAGCAGCTGTTCCCATTTATTTTATTTCTTAATCTTTTGTGTCAAGCGAGCGTATGCTACAATCTTTTGCTTACCACTCCTCATGCCATTCTCCTGTCCTAGACTGTCATCCCAGGATGACAGTTGCGAAGGTCAGTGTCTTACGCATGGAAGAAACTGCATTAAGCACTTTATTTTCTTGCTCGCACGCAGTTACTGCTAAACCAAGCAGAAACGAGCATTCCATTAAAACTGATCCTTAAACGATGTGGCATCTATTAAGTTGTTCTGTCCTTGATCACATGTACAAGGACATAAGTGACAGCAAAGGGTTTTTAGGGGAAGAAAAAGTAACTGTGATGGAGTTGCCCGAAGTAATGTGCTGTAATCTTTCACCGACTGTAAATAGTTAAAGGAATGAAACCAGTTACCATCATTATCCTTGTCTCCAACACAGTGACTACTTCCTGACTGCTTGTCAGCAGAGCTGCCATTTGGTATTAGCTGATTGCTTAATGGCCCTATCCCTAATTCCTGGTATTGTGACTCAAAAGAGAGATCCCAGTATTTTTTCCTTATCCCGAGCAAAATAGATAAATCTTGCAGAACTTCATTTCTTGGACGCCTGCATTTCCTCTCTTAAGTGAACCAGGACGGTGATTGTGGAAGACGTCAGAGCAGAACCTGAAGCTGTACTCACTCAACTTGTAATATGTACACAGTTCCAGCAAAAGGTCAGAAGCAGGAGGAAGTTCACCTGATGTTCTTTTTTCCATCGATGTAACCTGAGAATGTTGTAACAGAATTCAGTAATGCTTAAGTGAAATCAGTTAACTCAGCACCAACTTGGGTGGATGAGTCTTCTCATCCATAGAGACGCAAGGTTTTTGACAGGCTCAGAGGGGGTTGAAATTAATGCAGAAGTGGACTGATCGGAACAAATGTCCTGTTTCTGTGCCATATGTCCTGTATAATCCTGCACTGCAGACCTAGAGCTGAAAAGGGGGGGTTAATCTGAATAGCTCTTTTGCAACAAGAATGGACATAATGGCTTGAATGTACACATGTTCTATGGCAAAGCATTTCTATATTACTCTTGAACGTATATGGAGCCATGGGGCAGATGTTTGAGCATAGCTATGGCATACAGCTGTGCAGAGTGGATGTTTCACAAAATAAGTATCCACTTTCAGCTCAGGACCACATGATGCTTTTTCAACACTTTTGTGTTGTACATTTAAGATAACGTTCCCCATTCCCCTTGGATCTAAAAATGATGATGACTTTTCCCAAGATGTGGATGACTATGCTTTTATTAGAACATGGGACAAATTGACTGTCAGTTACCAGCTGCTCGTGTGTACTTGCAATCCATTTGGTGACCACAAGGAGGAAGGGCAGCAGTTTCTCCAAGGCTGTTCTTCCATTCTAGTCATCAAGCAGCCTCTGCTTGATGCCCAATCCAGAATACAATATGCACTTCATCCAAAATTGTGTGGCTGGAGCAAGAATTTGTAAAATTACGCCTTGTGTGTTCTGAGAAAGGACTGTGTGTGCCTCAAAAGAACTTATAATGCTTCCAATTTTGAATTTCTGTTTATTTAATGTTTTTGTTACTCTTCACTTATCAAAAATAATTGTTAAAATGTGAAAGTTTAATAAAGTTTTTTGACCCAAAGAAAGTTAGTATCACTAGGCAATGTCTTTCACTGAAAAACCGAATGCTTTTCTTCTCTCTAATAAATAATCTTATAATGCAACCCTATTGCTAAATGCTGAATATTCCCACAATTATAACAGCTGGTGCTCAATTGGAAAAGAAGCTAACTGTTCTTCCACTTTCCATTATAAACAAACTTCGGCCTCTTGGTCATTTGCACCCATTCTGTTGGAAGTTGTGAAGGTTCAAGTGTGGAGAGCACCAGGAAAATACATGACTAAATCAAGCAAAGGAAATCTCTGCTCCATTGTTTTGTTGAGTAAACAGGAAAATGTATAAGCATAAACTGAGGCAGTGGGAATGAATATAACATAATAACAATGTGTAAATTGATTTCATCATTTCACAGCATAATTCAGAGGGGATAGTGGGAGGTGTGGAGCTGAACTTCCATTGCAGAACGAAAAGATAATGGCAATACTTCAAAATCTGGTGTAAGTCTGCTGTGGAGAACAAAGAAAACAGAAGTGATATTTTGGGAAATTACTATGTTAGGATATCCACCTTTCCTGTTATAATGTAAACTGTTTCTTTTTCAGAATAACAGTGCTGAGCAGCGAGTAACATTAGACATTGATCTCTGGGACAAATTTAGCGAACTCTCGACTAAATGCATTATCAAGACAGTGGAGTTTGCCAAACATCTTCCTGGATTTACCACTCTTACCATCGCTGACCAAATTACCCTCCTCAAAGCTGCCTGCCTAGACATCTTGGTGAGTATCGCATTCCAGTTTCATCATTTGCTTCCTTCAGATTTCTTTCTTTTTTCCTCTTTCGTAGATACTGATATTGTGGAGATGGTCCAAGAATTTGATTATTCTCCATATGTGGTTGCAGTATTTTGACCTCAGTGCAGATATGTCGAGTTCTTTCCTCACATGCCATTGCAGTAGGAACACTGGGTGATTTTCCTCTCCCTAGCCCAAAGGACTGAAATTAACTTGGTTCAAGCTGAGAACTGGACCTACAACCTTCTGCTCTACCTAGTTCTAGTCCATGTTGCCTTTAACTGATCCTGGGATATCATTAGGGTCTTCCTTTAATCTTTATCCAGATGAAAAGTTACCAAAACATTAAAAACCCACAGAGAAGGGTCAACCCTGTTACTGTAATCTGAACTCAAGGTGGTCTTTCCTTGAATTAGGTAGCATACAAAAAGATTTTACACTAAAGCAACCAATAGCAATACTGAGAACTTCTGCTAACAGACTGCAAACACAGGACCGTTATCAACTAAACTGAGATGGTCTCATCATTTGGTACTACTTACAGTTTAACAGTCTGGCACCAGAGACTGGCACCAAGTTGCACCTGATATCTTCCTGTGAGTTGCAGGGTATGCCCCATTCAAGGCTGCTAATAAACTGATATCAGTATCTGCAGAAGACTTGGTTTAAATGTACATCAAATTTATTTTTAGCTGATCTAAGCCTGAGTGGAGCCATGTTCACCTCCTGAGCTGGAGAGAGGGCACTAAGGAAGGCTCATGCCCCTAATTGCTGTCCATTGATATCTTCCCCAAAGGACAAATGAATATTAGTATCTCAGCACTTTGGCCGTGAAGCCTTCATGGTTTAATGATGTATTAACGTGATTTATATGTGGTCGCTTGGGCAAGGAATTTAGAAGGGCAGAAAGTACCTCCACAGCCATACCTCAATAAGGAGACATCTCCAGGAAAGGAAGTAAGCATATTATCTCCAAAATAGCCATCACTGCTCATCGGTATAGTTCAACACATTTGTCCCAGCAAATTCATGGACCATTTGGTAATTGGTTTATTATTGAAACATGTACCAAGATAAAGTGAAAAGCTACCAAGATACAGTGAAAAGCTTTGTTTTGCATGCCGTCAGACAGATCATTCCATACATAAGCATGTTGAGGTATTACAAAGGGAAAAGTAATAATAGAATGCAGAATATAGTGTTACATTTGCAGAGAAAGTGCAGTGCAGATAGACAAATAATGTGGAAGGGCCATGACGAAGTAGACTGAGAGATCAAGAGTTCATCTTTTGTACCGCCTGTATGTGTGTGAACTGTATGCCTGTATTTGGTTGTGGTACTGAAGAGTGTTTTCACATTGTTTCTTTGTTTTCTCAGATTCTGCGAATCTGTACCAGGTACACACCTGATCAGGATACCATGACTTTTTCGGATGGCCTTACCTTGAACAGGACACAGATGCATAATGCAGGCTTTGGTCCCCTTACTGATCTGGTTTTTGCATTTGCCAATCAATTACTGCCACTGGAGATGGACGATGCAGAGACTGGTCTCCTTAGTGCTATCTGCCTTATTTGTGGAGGTAAGGAAAGAGGAACACTATGACTTCACTTTTCATCTTTCAGACTGGAGTTACAGATCGAAATTAGAAAATATTGTTAGTGTACTAATACAGACTTTTTTTCTGCTTACCATTGTCCCATTATGAATGAGAGCAGATAAAGAATATCTAGGCATCAGTGACACTGAATAACATTTAACTTAATGCTTGAAAGTAATAACCATAATAGGAAACCCAAATAGGTGGGTGGGGTGAGAAAGCAACCAATGACAGTGGAACAGAGGTAAACAGGAGAGCAGTAGTAATGGAGGCAGACAGCAGAGGGCAGTATATTTGGGAAATATCATTAGAGTTTAGGAGAAATATATTCCACCTTAAAAAAAATAAGAGCAAAGTGGCCAGGAATGCAATGCAATGGGTAAGGAGATGATAATGGAATTGAATGTAATTAAAAGCCGAGGACAAAATGGTTTACTAAGGGTCTGTAAGAGTTTTACCACAATACCATGAATACTGTCACAGTGAACTATTATAGTTGGATCCCCAGAAGCAGAAATGAGTTAAATAGCCAGTTTATTTGTTTTATTTTGTTGATGGTGAAATTTAGACATGGAAAATTACACGTGCAAGATCATCAGGCTTGCAGAGGGAGCTTGAGTTCATAGTTTACTACCTGAGAGACAAAAGTGATTCCAACTGAGCTAACTTATTCTTAGCTAATAGTTATAATTCTGTTAGAGCAAAGGCAATCTGAAGTAAGAAATTCATCATGAATCGCAGTGGATAGAGCCCTTAACACTCTGTGAATTAGTGTTATAAGCTGCAGAAATGCTGTATAAAATGGATTTGGGACAGTTTATATACTTTAGAAGCTGCTCATGATGTGGAAGGTTGATCTGAGCAGTTGCATGCACAAAATGTCAAATGCATGTGGGAAAGGAGTGTAGAAATTAGAGCGGCAATATTTTATGAGAAAGGGAGGGGAGAGAAAGGCAAATGTAATTCTATTGATGTTCAATCATGGCACAGGGCCCTTAGCTGTTCAGGGATGCCGACAGTACAATCTGATCTGAAGCTACACATGCTACAATAAAAATCCATTATAACAGCCAATCCAAGGTCTGTGTCAATAAAATCTGCATACATTGAGATTTGCTCATTGGATTTCATGGTAATGCTCTCCTGAAAACTGGGACATGCTGAGAAATAAGTGGCAATGTCATCTTGACATTGGAAATCATTCAGTGTCATTTAAGCAGCTCTCCCTGTCACTTAGACGCACTGGGGACAGTAACACCTAATGGCCTAAGTATAATATAAAAAAATGTACATAATATTGCTTTGCACTTAGTTTTTAAAAGATCTGATAATCTTGTCCAACGCATTCATGGAAAATAGATGAAGAACATACTTTCCCTTTTATCAACTAAAAGCAGCATCAGGTTTTCTGAAGAGGAATCAAAAAATCCCCAGCCTGCAGAGCTAATTGATTATTGATATGATTAACAAGGATGTGGATACATTCCTCTAAATAAATATTAATTACTGTTAGCTCTGGACTTTGTCCTTTATGCCCAGAATTAATCCACACTGAAATTTGGGCCATATTCCTCACTTGCATTGAACACCTGAAAATCTATGGCAGATGACTGATGTTGACATCTGAGACTACGTTGGCTAGATACTAGAAGAAGTAGATATGAATGTTCTGCTGTCTGAATCTGTAGCTTTGGCACTAAAGATAATGAACTGATGAAAACATTGCTATTGCCACTCTCAACAGGATTCTTCTCTAAGAAATGTAACAAACACACAATGAAAGGAGTAGAGACACGAGGCAGTTCACATGGACATAACTTTCAGCCAACTCTTATTATTTTATTACACTCTTCTGAAATCACTACAGATATCTACTGCTAAAGGAACATAAAGGGGCAAAAAATTGGTTTAAAATACTTGCGTAACCCCTAATCCTCTTATCACACTACTTCACCCCAGATAATTATAAGATATCTTTATTAGTCACATGTACATCGAAACACACAATGAAATACATCTTTTTCCATGGAGTGTTCTGGGGGCAGCTCGCAAGTGTCGCCACGCTTCCGGCTCCAACATAGCACGCCCACAACTTCCTAACCCATACGTCTTTGGAATGTGAGAGGAAACCAGAGCACCCAGAGGAAACCCATGCAGACATGGGGAGAACGTACAAACTCCTTTACAGTCAGTGGCAGGAATTGAACCCCAGGTCTCTGGTACTGTAACAGTGTTACACTAACTGTTACACTACCATGCCTGCCCTACACTACTGTGCCTGTCCTCACTACTGTGCCTGCCCTGAGTGCTGTGGAAATGTAATACAATCTTCTGTGCAGTCATTCTGCAGTGGATGCTCTATGCATTTGAATCAAAATTAAGATTTACAGAATGCACCAGATGCCGTGTTTCATCGATGCAAAGTCAGCTGGGCTTAGTCACAAGAAGGGTGTGGGGCTGTAGACTCAGACTAAGTGGACTAAGACCAGAGCAAACCAAAAATGAGTTACGACTGCAGCTTTATATTGCACCCATGATTGCTGCTGGAGTGTGTGTGTGTGTTTTTATTCAATCACAGAATGCAGCTGACTTCAGTAAGACACAGTTTCCCCGTTTCCAATTGGCATTAATCTGAGTTACTTTCCAGGTCATTTCAAAGTTAAGAGTCAATATCGTGGTGGGTATAGAGTCGCACATAGACCAGACTGTAAGAACATCAGGTTTCCTTCCCTGTAGAGCAGTACTGAACCATCCGGACTTTTATGGACACCGAGTAGTTTCCTGACCACAGCATTTAGTCTCAGTTATTTACACTTAAATCCCAGTGTAGCTGTGGAATTTATGCTCGTTTCTCTGGTCATTGGTCCAAGGCTGTGCATTACTTGTTCCAGTAATTTAACCACTGCACCATTTAGCCACTTGGATGAGATGGCTCTGGAAGGATTGTATGGCCCACCCTTGCTCCTATTTCCTATGTTGCTAGGAGATGTCTTTATGAGCAGAGCTAGTGAACTATGGGATGCTTTGCCATAAAGATTTGGCAAAGTTGGACATTGCCAGTGAAATCATAATCTATCATAAATTACCACCTTTGACGGGATTAAAATTGGGTGGAAACTTCACTGATGAGAATGGGAATAGTTTCATCACTTCCCTTCATTCATGAACTGGAACCTCATGATAGTAGATACACTTAATCCTTATTTTGCCAACTGACATAACACTGTTTCACCTGCAATGTAACAGGTTTGGAAAGATCACATAGAGTTAGGACTGTTAATCTATTTTAAAAAATTATAATTAATATTACAATTAAATACTTTAATTTGCTAATTGTGATTTTAATTGGATATTTAATTGATGCCATTGTCACCAGTATCACTGTGCTAGCTTATACTCTTATCATTTCTCACTGCTGTGACGGTGATATTGGTTTGTTTTGGCCTTTGTGCCTCATCATTACTGTTAGCATTGGGTGATTTTTTTTTGTTTGGACATTGGCTAATAAGATGGATAAATTAGTACAGGGAGAACGGCAGATATAAATGTCGGAATTAACATCATAATACAGTGCAAAACAGAATGGCTCAAACATCTCCTCTTGCAAACTTACCTTTCATGTCATTGCCAGCTCTTGTTCGAACAAATGAGATCCAGGATAGAATACTTGTTGTACCTGAATGTGTTGTTACCAGCTGAATCCTGAACTCTGCTGCTGGAGGTTTTCAGTTTCCTCCACTGCCTGCTCTGTCACATATTACCTCCATATCCTTCCCATCTCTCACTTCCGCCACCCTCTGGTTCATCTGTATTTCCCATAAATGAGCCAATCTTTATGGCAAAGCATCCCGTAGTTCACCAGCTCTCCTCATAGAAACATCAGCTAGAAACATGGGAAATAGGAGCAAGGGTGGGCCATACAATCCTTCCAGCTTACTCTGCCATTCAACATAAGCATGGCTGATCCTGAAAGTGGTGTCACAGGTGGACATGGTGGTGAAGAAGGTGTTTGGGTGGCCTTCATTAGTCAGGACATTGAGTATAGGAGTTGGGAGGTTATGTTGCAGTTCTACAAGACGTTGGTGAGAATGCACCTGGAGTATTGTGTACAGTTTTGCTTACCCTATTATAGGAAAGGCGTCATTAAGCTGGAAAGAGTGCAAAGGAGTTTGATGAGAACATTGGTCCCCCTCGTCCTCACATTTCATCCCACCACCCTACATATCCAACACACCATTCTCTGTCACTTCCGCCATCTCTAATGGGACCCCACCACCAAGCATATCTTCCCTTCCCCACCCCTTTCAGCCTTTCTCAGGGGCTGCTCTCTCTGCAACTCCCTAGTTCACTCCTCGCTCCCACCCATCCTGCTCCCACCTCGGGTGCTTTCCACTGCCCCCGCCAAAGGTGTAACACCTGCCCCTACATCACCTTCATCCAGGGACCCAAACAGTCCTTTCAGGTGAGGCAGAGATTTACCTGCACCTCCCGTAATCTCATCTACTGCAGTCGGTGCTTCA
>JARFYF010000058.1:9223667-9237655 GCA_030265395.1 Rhina ancylostomus | reverse complement strand
TCCCCCCCCCCCCCCCCAGTTTCGGTATTTGGTCTCAAGGTGACAAATCATTTTGAAAGGTTTCAGAGCATCATTACTCAGAATTATACCACACACAACAGACTGAGGTTTGGGGCATTCAACCTTCCCCACATGGAATATACTCATACTTTATAAATGTGGCGCTGTATTTTCACTGCGTGGAAGACTAAACACTTCCCCATTTTTCCAACTTTTCTCTTTCATTACATTGTTCACCATACACTTCAACTCTGTTGTTTTCCTAAATTTTTACTAGTTCCAAAGGCTGGAATAGAAGGTTCTACCAATTGTTTGTTGAGAGCACTAAGCTAGGTGGCATTGTCACAATATGCATGAGAGTGAAGGTAAATGGTACCAATGAAACATCAGGGCAAGGAGAGGAATCTTCTGTCTCTGACCTGTGTGCAGGACAATGGGATTGGCAAATCTGTATCTGACCAACTGCCAATCATTGCCTTTATTTCAAACTGTATAAAGTACCATGCATTCTGACTTTTGGAGAAGTACTTCTCATTACAACTTCCCTGCATACTTGTATTGATCGAATAAAGGTTTGTTATATCTACAGCTCGGGTGTCCGAGTGGCATCTTAATCAACAACAATATTCTTGTAAACCATTTTTGAGGCTGCTCTGGAGCCTCAGCTTTATTTCTAGACCAGAATTGAGCATGATACTTCAAGGTTTGAGGCAAGCTTAGAATAATTACTTTTTATTTCTGGAAATAATCGTTAGTACTAGGGTTGCATTTTTTTTAAACAAAACGGGTTTATAAACTTGTATCACTACATATAGTGATTTGGGTATCTGTATTGATCACTATGTTTGTCCATAAGCTGAGGAACAATTACATGTTGTTTATAGTAATGAATGAGTAATGCAGATCATAAGCCAAGGATCAGAAACTTACCTGGAGCAGCTACGTGGATCGAGTGGCTATAACAGGTTGGAGGATGAATACCCTACAATAAGTGGCTCACATCCTGACTCCACAAAACCTTTCCACCATTTTCTCTTTCTCCACAGATGTTGCCTGACCTGTTGAGTATTTGCAGCTTTTTCTGTTTTTGTTTCAGATTTCCACCATCTCCAGATTTAAAAAAAAAATTCCTTTCCACCATCCACAAGGTACAAGTCAGGACTGTGATGAAATAAGCTCCTCTTGCCTGGAGGAGTTCAGTTCCAGCAACACTCAAGAAGTTTGATATTATCCATGATAAACAGCCTATTTGACTTGCACCCCATCAAGCATCCTAAACCTTCACTCGATCCACCACCAGTGCAATGTAGCTGCAGTGTGGACCATCTACAAGATGCACTGGCGTATCTCATCAGGCTACTTCAACAGTACCTTCCAAACCCACGTCTTCTACCATCAGAAAGGGCAAGGGCAACAGGCACATGAGAACACCACCAACCTGCAGGTTGCACATGATCCTGAAATGGCAAGACCATCCCACTGTTCCTTCATTGATCCAAAGCCAGGAGCTCCCTACTCAATAATATTGTGGAAGCACTATAGTATATATGTGGAAGATCATAGTAGTTCAAGCAAGTGGCTCACCACCAACTTCCCCCAAGGTAATTAGGGATAAATGCTGGTGTTGCCCAGGCTACCTCAGCCAAAGGGGATTAACGCCAAAAATAAGTTCAGACCATACAAGCTCAAATACCACAATATCAGTTTTAAACAATAGTTATGAAGCTGTTATAAATATCCAAGTGATTCATTAATATTGTTTTCAGGAAGAAGATCTGATATTCTTTCCTGCTTTGGTCTAAAAATATTTTTATTTTCACATCAATATGCTTGATTCTTAATTGCCCTAAAAGGGGTCTGACAAGCCAATTATCTTTTTGTGAAACTGGGTATAGGCAGCAAGTAGCTTCCTTGTGAACAAATCCCACATCAGGAGTGTAATAAGAAGTGAAAGAGGAATAGGTGTTCTTTAAAAGAAAGCGTCCAACTTTCGTGACAGTCTCCTTCCTGCCAATACAATTATTTCTGGTAGGATTTGATTAAGGTTAAATAACTATTTTTGTACTCCCTTACAGTATACTGGAAGGAAGGAGCTGGTGGCTTTCACTTCATCAGATAAACACTACACTGGAAACAATGTTACGGACTAGAAAGATCCATCTACATTGGGTGGGGGAAAACCACAACAACAGCCAAACAGTCATCAGTCTATTCAAGATAATTATTGTACTTGTGATTGTATAGCAAAAGATAATGAGATTCTAAACAAGATTCCTCCCACGTACGACCTCACTGATAAATGGAGGGAGGTATCCTGGCCATTCAGCACATCCCATGCACATCATCGACCAAACCACAAGCTGATCTCGTCGACACTGGACCAGTGAGGAATGTATAAAAACCTGCTCTAGAATCACACCCATTCCAATCAAAGTTCTTAGTGCACATTTTTAATGTGCTGTTGATGCTTGTCAAAAACATTTTACTTGGGCACAGGCAAATTCTCAACTACGTACCTACAGTGTAACAATGTAGCATAAAAGCAGGGATCAGCTTTCCAGCCCTTGAAGTCTGTTCCACCATTTGAGCATGGCTGATCTTTGTCTTCACCCATTTCTCTGTACCTAGCTAATATCCAAATAGACTGCAGCCTGGAGTGGAGTTGTAGCATCATTGACCTCTACAATTCCTTTTGGCACTTACCAAGTGCTTTTCCTTTGCATGTCATCAAATATTTTTTGGATTTAGTGCCCATCCCACCCATGGTGGTCCCTTATCCCCTTGGGGTCTGCCATGGAGGGTGGGGCTGGAGTCACAGGTGTGGAGTTTACAACAATTCAACAACTTTCTAACCCTTGGAAGATTTCTGAGTTGTAAATCCTGCTCGACCTGTACAGAACAGTGTGTTCCCAAGTTGCCAACAGCACACACAAATATAAAACATCCAAATATAAAAAAACTCCAAGCTGCTAGAACTTGTGTGTGCATCTGAATCTCTGCTCACTAAATGCACTCATGATTCTCTACACTTCACCTCCATGCTCCAGAGCTACACCAACAGCTGGCAGGCATGAGGTGGAGCAGCGAGGCCATTCAGGCATGGAACTGCTGTCTTAGCCCTTGACCCAAGTGCCTGCTGGAAGTTTTTTAAAAATAGAAAAAATGCTGCAGATGCTGGAAACCTGAAATGAAAATCAGGGAATGACAGAAATACTCAGCAGGTCAGGCAGTGGAGAGAGAAACAAAATAACGTGTCAGGTCAATAATCATTCATCAGTCAGCTCTGCTTTCCCCTCCACAGATGCTGCCTGACTTGCTGGAAGTTTTATAATTTTTGCTCAGCACCTTCCAATAAAGAACCAAAGGCGACTCCAAGGAAACTGCCTGGATTCATTTGAGGACGCTTGGATTTTTACAGCCAGTAAATCTAGCAGGTTTATTCAGTAATGCATGACCTAACCTGCACTTTGCTCACTATTACAACAGACAGGTTCCGTGACCACCTCAAAGACTCCATGGCCATGAGGTAACCACAGCTCTATGGTTTCAGACCAAACGATGATAAATGGGATTAATATTAATGGATACTTGATGGCCAACATAAACATCGTGGGCCGAAGGGCCTGTTTCAATGCTGTATGACTCCATGACTCTAGAACACCGAATCCATGGCCACAATTAAAAAAAATAAGGAAAAGGTCTTCAGCCATCAGTGAACTGTTTCCTCTTCTGGTCTGTCCTGTGAGTTAAAGACACAGATTGCAATCATTTGCAAGATTTATTTTGTTTAGTCAGACTATAAAAATTTAGTAGGACGTGAGGAATGTTTCTTTACAGATTTCTGACTCCTGTTGCCTGCAGTTTATAGCTCCACGATCTTTCCAAGGCGAATGACCCAGAATACCTTTGACCCTGCAGAGGTTTACGTTTTTTTTCCTTCTGAGAATTACAAGTCTCTATGTGAAAAAAAACTTTAGGGAGGGACCAAAACAAAAATGTGAGTCTTCAGACCAGTCGAACGGGAATGAATAATATTCCCACACGGTTATTCAGCCCTCATGTCTCGACCACAGATTCTTGCCTCTTCCCAGCAGGGAGTGATTCAGATCCACAGGCACTGTGAGATCTCCAGCCACTCACCTGAGTCAACCAGGCTGACTAAAATTTGAGTGATCCTGTAGCCAATGGTTTCTTGACGAGTTCCTTACTAGTCCATGTTCCCTACTTATGGTGCACACTTGGAAAATCAGTTGTCTCAATACCAAGTAGGCAGACACCACCCACCCACTAAAAGACATAGGCTTACAGTTTTTGCTATGACAAAACTAGCAGCACAGAAAGAGACCATTCAGCCCATTGTATTGATGCCAGCCAAACGTGAGCTTTAGGTCAACCTATTTCCCAGCTCTCAGACTGTGTCCTTATGGGTTTGGGCTCATATCGGTGCCTTCTCAACGTGCTGAAGGTTTCTATCTCTGTCACTCTTCCAAGGAGTGAGTTCCAGATCCCAGCTAGTCTTTGGATGAAGAAGAGTTTCTTCCAACCTGCTACTCTACAGCCCATAGTTACCAACCTGCCTGTTAAGGGAATTAGATCCTTCCTCTTCACCCTACCCTGGACTCTCATGATTTTGTACACATCTGTTAAATGCCCCCTCAGTATCCTCATCTTCTCATTAGCACAATTCCAGATGTGCAGAGGTGACAAATCCCTGCTGCACATCTCCAGTGTTATCACTGCAGTGTGATGTTTACAGATGAACAAAGTGTTCTAGCTGTGGCTTGACCAGAGCTTTGCATAGTTCTAACATTACCTCCCTGCTTTTGCAAACTACACCTTGACCAATCAAGCAATGTATCCCATAAGCCTTCTTAAGTACCTGCCCTGCTACCTTCAGGAATCTGTGGACATGCATTCAGTGCCTCGACATTTCTTAGTATCCTACTACTTATTGTATATTCCTTCACCTTGTTTTTTTCCTTCCCAATGCATTTTGTTACACTTCCAGCTGAATTCCATTTGCCCATCTAACCAAACCACTCAAGGAATTCCTGCACTACCTTCTGGGTCTGTCTAATGGTCATCCTTTCCTCCTTTACCAGTAGTTGTTTCCACTGTGGAATAGCTACCTCCAGAATTGATCTATCCACATATACTCTATCTGTTGACAATATCTCCTGCATGTGTGATTGTCCAGAACATGAGAAGCATACTGCATTTTCCACATGGCAGTGACTGACATTCTAAAATAAGTCCTGCCATACCTCTAATTAATGAGACTAACTGGAAAACAACTTCCTATTTATTTCTAATATCAAGCAGCACCTCTTTCCCCATTTTCACAAAAATGATCACATTCACCAAATCCTCAACTTCCACACCCTATTTAAAGTCCACTGTCCATTTACTATATGGACCTTTAATCCACACAGAAATTCCCCAAGTAATGATTCAACCTCAGCTAACTATCTCCTATTCAAGCATGCTAACTTCCATGTTTACTATATACTAAAACTGTACATTAAAGTTCGATTCTATATCTGAAATTAAAATGAGTCCATCACACACCAATTCGCTAAATTCCCAACCTTTGTTCTCTATTCAACTGACAAATTGTGTATTACTGAGGTGTCCTTAGAAAATTACAACACTGATATGGTTTAATTGACTGGGGTTAGTTTGTTCTGCCCAGTCAGAAATAGAGAGAGGGTGTCTGGGGTGGAGACCCAAGTGACCTTGTACCTATCTAGAAACATGTAAGCAAAGAGATACCATCTCACCAGTTTAAGCTGGCAACAAAAACAGGTGCTGGGATGTTGGTGGTGCTCTTTTTTTGCATTGGCCTCATTAGTTCTC
The DNA here is from genome assembly GCA_030265395.1 of Rhina ancylostomus. Taxonomy (NCBI): domain Eukaryota; kingdom Metazoa; phylum Chordata; class Chondrichthyes; order Rhinopristiformes; family Rhinidae; genus Rhina; species Rhina ancylostomus. The sequence continues at coordinate 9,231,799 of JARFYF010000058.1, read as the reverse complement.
CCATGGTATGGATTTGAAGAGGAAAAGGGAAGTTTACGAATCAGGCAGGCAAGATTGAGCCTGGCCTGGCCTGCTGAGTTCCTCCAGCATCTTCTTGTTTTTTCATCTAGATTCAGCATCTGCAGTCCTCTGTTTCTCTAAGATTTTGAGTGGATCTTATTTTTTTTTTAAAATCGGTGCTTACGTCCAGGTCTAATGATGTTGTAATATTTGTCACCAAGGATGGAAGGGCACCTACATCAGAATTGAAGTCACGGTGATGAACAAAAAAAGTGATCAAAAACGTGTGGTACTAGCCCATGTACATTATGTGATTTTCTTCTTACACACACTTTGTATGCATATCTTCTCATCTGTAGTGTGTGTATAGGCCTGCAGAACAAGTTATTTACCTGCAAAGTAAATAGAAACACCTTGACCCACCTGAGCAAGTCCCATTTGCCTGCGTTATCGAGAGATGCACTTCTGTGCTTTTTAGATTGACAGACAGTGAGTAAATATCAGGAGAGGCAGCCACTCAACTACCAGATACAAGCATGCAAGACAAGATGACTAATTATCTCTTTCAACAGAGATGGCACTGGCTTCTTGGTTTGAATGCTATGTGATTCTAAAATGACTGACCTGCTAAACTTGCTTTCCATCCACTGTCCATCTCTCACCTCTTTCCCATCCCTGCAATGGGATTGCAATTACAGGCTAAAACTCATGACCCAGTACTCTGAAATGAACTATGTTAGATATCTGCTGGACTTACCTTGTTGGAGGATATAAGATTCTTGTTTCATAAGGGTTAGTCCACTGCTTAAATCATGAGTTGGCCAGACAAAATTTTTAGTGGATCTATTCTGAATACAAATCAGTCTGAGCAATTGATATGGGTTAATGAATTTTAAGAGGCACTGACGATGCCAGAAACATCCCTGATGCAGAACAAATCAGTAAAAAGCACAAACAAAGATGCACAAATGATAAAAACTGAAATGCTGGGAACACTCAGCAGATCTGACAGCATATGTGGGAGGAGAAACAGATGTAACATCTCAGATCCAAGACACTATCAAAATGTGAAAGAGAGTGTTGGTTACAAGTGTATTTTCTTTCACATTGTAAACATATGCTATTGTCTACAGGATATTTACAGATCAGTAGAACAAGAAAAATTTGTGACGTACATAACAATGGCCTGAAATAAAAGCAGAGAATGTCATAAATACTGAGCAGGTCATGCAGCATACGTGCAGAGTGACAGAGAGTGAAGGTTTCAGGTCAATAACGTTCATCAACACTGGGTTTCAACAGTTCTACAGTTTTTTGCTTTGTGACAGAAATACCGTGACATTACCTGATTTGGGAGGATTCTTAATTACTCTCTACCTTTGTTCCTCAATTAAATTCTTTTACGATGATTCATCTTCTCTTCTCCCTATCATCATATCCTTCTGGCATATAAAAGGTGGTCAATGCACTGAACGGGGTAGGTGCAGTGCCAAATAGAAAAGAAATTGGTCAAACCACTGCTGCAGTTTAGTTCATTGGTATGCCTGAAAGGATGTGATATTCAAAAATAATGTTTTAATGTTGATTTAATTTCACACTCACAAAATGCACCGAAACACCTTACAATCCTTACAGCCATCACTATAATCTCTTTAAGATGGAGCAAACAGCCTGAGTAGGTTGTATTTTTCATGTGTTTTCCCTGTGAATGTAATGGCCAAGATTGAAGGAGGAAGACAGGGAGAAGATAAAGAACTGGGCCCAGGTCCAACACCATTGGTAGAAGCAGTGGTATTGTGGTGAGTAGGAATGCCACAAAGACGGGTTGGGTGAATCCTGGCAACTTTACTCTGGCTAAATAGCAAGTGCTATTTTTGCCTGTGAATGATTGGGGAAGAAAAGGATAAAGGCAGAGCGGTCTAACTGGAAAAAATCCAGGGGGAGGCTGGTGGAGGGGAAAAGAGGGAGAATCTCAGCACTGAATATTCCATTAAATGATGAGATATTTCACCATAAAAAGGCAATTATGGCAGAGACCAGAACTTCATTTGAAGTTGATTTGTGGAGGAGGGAAATGAAAGGATTGAGGATATAGGAGAAACCTCAGGAGAGGCACTGCGGTCCACAACTACTGTCATTTGTATGAAACTTTTATCAAGCCAAGGAGACTTTAAGAAATGTTGATACTGAGCTGAGCTTTGGAATGCTGCCCTTAGGGAAGTGTCCGAAACACTGATTCCCCCAAGCAATCTCTCAAATCAGACTGGGCCAGGTCAGCTCTGAACAGGATTCCCAGATCAGAGCTGCCACTTTCCTGTGTGGTGAAGACATGAGATACAAGGAGAGAGATGATGATTAAAAGTGACATCGACTGTGGAGTCTGGCTTCAATTATATGGTTGCTGAATATTAACAGGTCACAGGATTACCACAAAGATTCTGTACTGTCATACCTGTTACGTACAAACTATCACTAAGCCACTGCATTACCATTACAATTATTACCAATATCAACATTGATCATCAGTGCAACCGTAACAGTATTCTGCATTCTGTTATTGTTTTACCCTGTACTACCTCAACGAACTGTGTAATGAATTGATCTGTATGAACGGTATGCAAGACAAGTTTTTCACTGTATCTCAGTACATGTGACAATAATAAGCTGGTAAATTGGTTTATCAATTTCAGTAAGTTGTCACTAGTGAAATCAAAGCTTGCCCACCCCTAGTGCATCCCTCCCTCTCATCAATCTCCCTTCTTCCCCAGCCTTGGTGGTCCTTGTGGTAATCAGAAGAATTAAACAGACATCACAGAATAGAACAATGGACACTGAAAGACCTTACTGCTTGGCACATGTAAGAGTAGTCTGTGAAGTCCCCTGAACACATTAAGAAGTTATGCTCAAAGACATGACCTAATCAAATCAGTGAATCTTCAGCATTGATTAATTAAAGGATTCTATACGAGGAATTGTTTTGAGAAGCCATTGACTCTTAAATAAACATAACTACAGGCTGAAAGAAGACCAGCATGAGATACAGGATGATACTCCTTTTGTAACATTCTCTCAGCTTCACTAAGTGACAGTAATATATTGGGAAGTTAGCTCTCTTTACTGAGACCCAACATCTCAGGAGCCAAGTAAATTGGAAGCAAAGAGACAGTGACCAGATTGTTGTATTGTGATAAGAAACAATGAGTCCACTAAAGCATCTTCAATGGCATATAGGGCCTCAATGATAGGTAGAAGAGTTGACTGTTACTATGGTAATAAGAAATAACTAGAGGTCAGGGTTAAGAAAAATATCTAAGTGATGAGGTCCGGTCATCAGACCCATGTGGAGAGCGAGATCATTGTACTAAGTGTCAGAATGCAATCAGTTCCACATTCCTCTGTACCTGATGGCTTAATAGCAATAACCACGATGCTACACAATGCCACAGATACCTGTGGCAACCAATACTCCAAATGAAAGTAGATGAACTGGGTTTAACATGGACTGGACTGTCAATGTGGTACCACCTCCTTCAGGTTGGCGGCACGGTAGCATAGCGGTTAGTGCGACGCTATTACAGTGCCAGTGATCGGGGTTCGATTCCCGCTGCTGTCTATAAAGAGTTTGTACATTCTCCTGTGGCTGCGTGGGTTTCCTCTGGTTTCCTTCCACATTCCAAAGATGTACGGGTGGGTTAATATGGGTTTAAAATGGGCAGCGCAGACTCATTGGACCGGAAGGACCTGTTACCACGCTGTAAATCAATTTTTAAAAATTTTATTTAATTAACCACCATAAATTGCCCCTAATGTGGGTGAGCGGTAGAACCTGGGGGAGTTGATGGGAACGTGGGGAGAATAAAATGGTATAAGTGTAGGATTGGTAGGCTTGATGATTGGCATGGATTTGATGGGCTGAAGGGCTGTATGACTCTAAGAGCCCAGGACCAACAATAGGAAGGAGGAACCCTGAATATGGGATTCAGGGAAAATTGGGTGCCGCAAGTTCAAGTCTGATCATCTCCTGTTTGCTGGGTAGTATACTGTGAAAGCTGTGCTTAATTGCAAAGACAAAGTCCAAGCAAAAGTCTGAACACAGCCAAGTTATACCTTTGATCAGTTGCCAGTCGTGTAACTATGATATGACACAATATCCCTCTTTTTGATTGCATGAAGATGACATTCTATAACTTCTTACACAACAGTAGTTGGTATAAAACCACAAGCAAATACAAAGTGAGCTAAACTCAATAAGGTAAATGCATTATCATTGAAAGATGTCATATGATTAGAGCATCTTGCGATATATCAATAAATCCTCTTCCATCAGGTAGAAGATACAAGAGCCTGAGAGCACGTACCAACAAACTTAAGGGCAGCTTCTACCCCACTGTGATAAGACTATTGAATGGTTCCTTTAGACAATGAGATGGACTCTGACCTCACAATCTACCTTGTCATGATCTTGCACCTTATTGCACTGCACTTTCTCTGTAGTTGTGACACTTTACTCTGTACTCTGTACTGTTATTGTTTTTGTACTACATCAATGCACTCTGTACTAACCCAATATAACTGCAATGTGTAATGAATTGACCTGTACAATCAGTATGCAAGACAAGTTTTTCTACTGAACCTTGGTACAAATGACAATAATAAACCAATACCATAAAACTCTATTCTGTCTTCAAACAGAATTGGTAACAAATACCAGAGTCGCCAGAAGCCCACTGGCCAAATTTTTCAAAAGGCCAATCCTGGGGTTCTCTGGTACCTTCCTGTCCACTTTGGACAGGAGATAAATATCATTTAAAACTGACCTTGGGTAAGCTGAAGACTCATTCCAAAGGCAGAAGATTCAGCCAATCAGGACTCAGGATTGTAAAGACTGATAAGTGTCATGACATAAAATGTGCCCTGGTCATCTATTAATGCATTTGTTAAAAAAACAATATGAAATACTCATGAAGTAGCTAATCAACATTCCTGACAGTGTCTGACAAGTTCCCTTGTGACAGCCTCTCGATCTAAAGAAATACTTGAGATAACTTAGATATTTGTGGGGAAATGTGCCCTCACCTTCAGCTCAAGAAAAAGCAATTTTTGCCACTTAGCATGCTTCTCCTTTCAATTCGCCTTCAATTTTCTATTCTCGTTGTAGCACTAGATGCTTTATGTGAGCCTAATTTACAAATGGATATCTGACCTCTAGGAACAGAACGGAGGGCAATTACGACTGCTGCAACTCCTGTTCCCACCCGACATTTAGGCTATTCACCTTCCAACACTGACACGAATGAGGAGTGGAAATCAAGGCTCATTTCCCCCAAATTTCTCAGCAACCCAGACTCTTATTGTTCTTCACCTGAACTCAGCAGAAACTGGCAAAGTTGGTACAAATGTGAAACTGACCAAAAGACTTAATTTATAATCGAGAATGTATAAAAAGCCCAGAGCCTCTCTCTTTTTGGCATTCATCATTCTTTCTGCACAGAATGGCAATTTGATTGTTTCATCTTCATACTGGACATTGTAAAATAAAACTAATGCAGAATAACTGTCGTATTTTCTGCCTGGTTTCAGTCAGTCTTGCCAATACCTCCTTCTTGCTGTCCAACTTTATCTTTGATGGAAATCCCTGCAACACGGGACACAGATAGGGTGAACACACACAGTCTTTTCCCCAGACTTGGGAAATCAAGAACTAGAGGGCAGAGATTTAAGGTGAGAGGGGAAAGATTTAATTGGAATCTGAGGGTCAACTTCTTCCACACAGAGGATGGTCAGTATATGGAATGAGAAGATTGGTTGAGGCAGGTACAATAACAACATTTAAAAGCCATTTGGACAGGTACATGGATAGGAAGGGTTCGGAGGGACATGGGTCAAACTAGGGCAAATGGAACTAACTTAGATGGTCTTCTTGGTTGGCCTGGATAAATCAGGCTGAGTGGCCCATCTCTGTGCTGTATGACTCTATTTTCTATGTCAAAAGGGATCATTATAATTTGTGAAACTTTAGAGTTTCAACTCGTGCCAGAGTTAAGAATGCACGAATTGGAGTAGGTCATTCTGTCCTTCAGCAAGGTCATGGCTGATCTACTAGCTCAGCACCATTTTCCTGCCCTATCCCTAACAGCCAGAAATCTGTTGATCTCGGGTTTGAATGATTTCAATAACTGACCTTCTACAGCTGTCGAATTCCAGAGATTCGGCACCATAGAAGTGAGGAAATTTCTCCCCACCTCTTATTCCGGGCTATGGCCTCTTGTTCTAGGCTCCTCCACCAGAGGAAGCATCATCCCAACATCCCAGCTTGTTGAGTCCTGCAAGAAGCTTCAAGTCTCATACTTCCAGACTCTAGAAACACCGGCCTAGTGTACTCAATCTTGTACAGCAAACCCACTATCCCAGGAACCAGTCTGGTTATTCTTCACTGCAGTTCCTCTACAGCATGCATGTGCCTTATTAGATTGGAAAATTACAATAGCACACAATGCTCGAGTCTCACCAAAATCCTTGCAGTTTCACCATGATCCCATACAAAACATCCCTTGATTTATAAGAGGGATGCATTGCTAGAAAATTTTTCATTAAACAAAATTTCATAAATCATAAAGGCTGGCTGAAATGTTTTATGGATATTTTAGCACAGTGTTTACCTATGCACAGAGGGTAGTGCATATCAATTTATCATGGAAAATAGCTTTGCAAAATGAAATCATCTTTGCTCCTGTACTCAGATCCTCTCCCCTACTATTTGCTTTTCTGACTGTTTGCTGCACCCACATTTTAGCTGTCAGTGACTCATGTACAAGGACATCTGAATCCCTTTAAACATCAATGTTTCCCAATTTCTCACCATTTTAAAAACAGTTGACTTTCCTGTTGTATGCACCTACTAAGTGGATAAGCTCACATTTTTCCACATTCCATTCGCTATGTTCTCGCCCCTACACCCAGCCCCTCCATAACCTCTTGAACCTACCTCTCTACTCACAATCCCACCTAGTTTTGTACCGTCAGCAAACTTGGAAAAGTGACATATGGTCCTTCAGCCAAATTGTTGACGCAGACTGTGAATAGCTGGGGGTTGAGCATTGTTCACTGTGGTCCGCTAACTAATCGCAGCCTGCCAATGTATGAAAGAGCTGTTCATTCCCACTCTTTGCTTGCTGTCTTGTTAATCAATTCTCAATCTATACTAGTAGATTACCCCCAGTTATCTGTGCTTTAACCTTGTTGATCAACCTCCTGCGTGGGACCTTATCAAAATCTTCTGAAAGTCTAAATACACTACCTTCCCCTTACCTACTCTAATAGTCACTTCCTCACTAAAGTTCCAGTAAATTAGACAAATAAAAACAGAAAATGCTGGAAACACAGAGTTCTGTTGAAGGATCTTGGACACGAAATGTTAGCTGTGTTTCTCTTCCCACAGATGTAGCCTGACCTGCTGAGTATTTCCAGCATTTTCTGTTTTAGTTGACAGTTTCACTCTTTAAGAAGGGAGGGAGGCAAAAGACGGGAAATTATAGGCTAGTTAGCCTGACTTCAGTGGTTGGTAATATGTTAGAGTCCATTATTAAGGATAAGGTTTCGGGGTACCTGGAAGCACATAACAAAATAGGCTGAAGTCAGCATAGTTTCCTTAAGAGGAAATCTTGCCAACAAATTCTTTGGAAATCTTTGGGGAAGTAACAGGCAGGATAGACAAAGGAGAGTCAGTGGATGTTGTTTACTTGGATTTTTAGAAGGCATTTGACAAGGTGCCTCACAAGAGGCGGCTAAGCAAGTAGGAGCCCATGGTATTACAGGAAAGGTATTAGCATGGATAGCAGATTGGCTGACTGGCAGAAGGCCAAGAATGGGAATAAAGGGGGTCACTTGTTAATAATCTGGATGATGGAATTAATGGCTTTGTGGCCAAATTTGCAGATGATGCAAAGATTAGGTGAAGGGGCAGGTAGTGTTGAGGAAGCAGGGAGTCTGCAGAAGGACTCGGACAGGTTGGGAGAAAGGGCAAAGAAGTGGCAGATGGAATATGTAGGGAAGTGTACGGTCATGCACTTTGGTAGAAGGAATAAAGGCATAGACTACTATCTAAACGGGGAGCGAATTCAGAAATCAGAGGT
>JARFYF010000058.1:9117913-9129331 GCA_030265395.1 Rhina ancylostomus | reverse complement strand
GAAAGAAATTCAGCCATCCTTACCTGATCCACACTATATGTGATGCCACATCTATCAATGCGATTGACTTGTATGCACTCTCTGAAATAGCAGAATGTGCCGCTCAGATCAGCGACCAGTTAGGGATGAACAATAAATACCACCCTTGCTAGAGATGTCCACATCCTGTGAATGGATAAAAGAAATGACACAAGATGTCATCTGAGCATTTTCACTTATAAAGAGGTGAGAGGACACATGAAAATAGAAGTAGAAATAAGCCACCAAACTCTGAAGCCTGCCCGACCATTCAATATGTTGACCTATGCTGGCCTCCACTCCTCTTCTGCAGTTCTCCATAGCCCTCAGTTCCACGATCTTTCAAAAATTTCTATGCACCTCAGATTTAAATGACCGGCCTTTTGCCTTTTAATGATATCCCCTTGTTCATGATTCTCTCACTGGTGAAAACATTGCAATGTCTACCCTTTCAAGCCCCCTTAGGATCTCGTATGTTTGAATAAGGTCACCCCTCATTATTCTGAATTCCAAGGAATACAGACCCATGCTGTGCATAGAATGTAAACTCTAGACAGTTATGCATTCTAAAAGTGTCTCAAGCAGGGATAAATCTTTAAGTCTTTAATTAGTTTGGAAAAAAAATCTTTTTAATACTTAAAATACAAAGCTGTGTTCTTCCTTAACTAAAGAGGGGAGTGGATTATCCTCCAGTAATGTAAATGAAAGTGGTCCCACTTGGGCCTTAACTTCATTGAATCCAATCACCATGATCAGTGTGCTTGTCCTGTTAAATTGAGTTGAAGCTGGCTTTACTGCTTTTATTTCATTGTCTGTGCAAGAAGTTTTCACTTTAAAAACTTCTTTGTATTCATACTCCCTACACTGTAGATAAAACCACTAACTAATGCACCATAGGTCTCCGCTATCTCATTCAAGCTACCATTTTTCATGTTTGAACTTGGGTAACAAATAAAGGTATTTTAATCCATTGTGGTCGACTTCACAAACTGAAGTTGATTCTGTTCTCATCCTCTGTTCGTGGGCAGTAGTGTCGGGTACACATAATGATGAGTTATCAGGAGGTTTGTTTCCTCCTTCCAGTTAGAAATTTTTTTTAATTTTTGTTTTAAATTTTATTTACAGCTTGGTAACTAGGCCAATTAATGGCTCAGTTGTGATCAACCAACACATGTCCTTCAGGGAATTAATTAGAAGTTATGGTGACATAATTACCATGCAGGGGAACAGGATGGGGTTGGGGGATTAACATGATGGTTAGAAGTCAGGGAAGAGCAATAAATCCTGTGAGTTAATAAATTTAAAAATAACTAGAGTTTTTTTCAACAGCATTGGACAAATAGGAATGTTGTTGGATGCCATTGTTATATCTAATCCTATGAACCAGCAAAAAAGTCCACAGGTCAGTCATACTTCTGGTTAGATTTAAATCAAATGTATTCAATTCTGGATATAAGATGTTACCAAAGCACCATGGAAACATATATATCAGAGGAACAGAACAGGGGAACTTGAGGCAAAGATGGTGGTCTCCTGCGTGCCAAATATCAGTGCAAAATTTCCTGTGTTTTACTGTTTGACATTAGCAGTAAACAGACCAATATTTTCCAAGGTGAAGAGTTCACTACTTTGCCTAGCATGGATGATGAATATGACTTGCTGTGCTACATTTTGTAAGGATAGATCTCCAAGGAATTAAAGATTGACGCTTGAGGCAGAATTCAACATTTGGAGTTCTATATATGTAACCTTAGACTGCAGCACCAGCATAAAATTGAATTGTACTGTACATGTACTGGTAGTATTTTTCCAATTCTAGCAGATGGGTTTAGAACAAATAATTAAGTATTGGAAGAATTTCTCCTCCACAATAAACCAACTGTGTAATAACAATCATTCTGGTTTCTAAACGTTTTCACATTAACTACAATGCTCACCTTCATCCTTGGAGATTGTGAAGCGGTTAAGTGAACACAAAGATGGTATGGGTCCTGTCATACAGCAGAAAAATGGAGACTATAACAAACAAGACAGTGATAACACTGTAAATAAACCATGGTTCTTTAGGAAATACGATTAAATGCAAGTATAACTGACGTTGGTATAAACACCAACACTGAGACCAAGCTAGGCTGAATGACACAGACATTCTTCATGTCTGCTGCGAGGGGTAGGAGCTAATGGAGGGAATTCAGAGTGTAGGGTCAAGCCAACTGAAAGGTAAGTCATCAGTGACGAAGCAATTAAAATTAGTTATGCACAACAGGATAGAATTGGAGGCATACAGCGATGTCCAGGGTTGTTGGGCAGAGGAAAGTTACGGAGATATAAAGATTTCCTTTATATGTCATTTTAGCTCCTGAGACCATTAAATTGAGAATGGTAGCTGCAAAAGAGAACCCTGTTTAGTGCAAAATTTGGGATAATTTTTAAAGAAAGCTGTCAATATTTGGAGGGATAAAACATGAGTTGTAAATTGGTTTACATTGGCACAGGCTTTGCACTGCTTAAATTGGATTAAACTCCAATGCAGTGATGGGTGTAAGGAGTGAGTTTGTGAATCTCCATTTCTGCTCTTGATACTAAGTTAATTAATAACCCAGAGATGTATCTGAAATCCAAGATATTATAATGGTCTTGTAGGAAGTGCTTTCCCGGAAATGCTAAAGAAGTAGGGTTATTATGGGAAAGTAGAGGGAACGTAATACTGTTTGTGAAAATATTGACAACTCCCTGCGCACTCTTCCTGTGACCACCTGACGTTCTGGGGTACTTCAAGGCACCACAACGGCCCCCGGCACCACCATCCATCAATTCCAACCCCCTCCAACTCCCCAACCACAGATAAATACAGCAAAAGTTAACTGGACAGAATGTCACTCACTGATGCCATCAGGCCTAAGATAACTAAACCAGAATAGATAGAAACTGAGCTTGCATCTTCTGTGGTATATGTGAGTCTATTTCATTCCTGGCAGAATATGTACCGGGTTGTTAAAGTGTCTTTCCAAAATTTCTTTATCAGCCAGTTATATCAATTCAACTAGCAATTACAATATACACCTTCAGGGAAGGAAGACAGTAAACAAAAAACTAGGCTTGTTAGTATTCCCTGTAACTCCCACAGTAGCATAGTTTTGTCAGGCATTTTGTGATGCTGTATTGGGAAGGATCTTTCCACTGGAAAAAGAAAGAGGGAAGCCAAATTTATGATAGTTGAGAGAACTATCAGAGGAAGGAGGCCATTTTCTCTGCTTTTTTTGTGTGTATTGGATTTAAACCAATGTCCAAAACTGGAAGTACACTGTTCTAAGTAACCCATGATGATGATTCATAATGATGCAGTTAGGAGCCTAATGGGAGACTTGATTGAACAGCTTGAATTAAAATGAGATTTTTACTCAAGGCTGCCAGTGGAAAAAGAAACACAAGATGAGACAGTGATTGCCTACAAAATGTCTTTATGTCAGTACTTAGACTGAGAATGATACATGACAGATTGAGAAAATACCCAAATGAATTCACATTGATTGCTGCAAGACAAAGCATTGTCCACTTTCTCCAGTGGACATAAATTCATGTCCAATTATTTCTTGTGTGTAATGCCAAAACTCACTCAGGCAAATGAATCAGTCCTTCACCTAGACCTGTAATGCCCAGAGAACCTAATTGATTTTACTACAATGGAGCCCATTGCTGTCACTTTGTAGCTGAACAACTGGAGATTAAAATTATTAATTGGTGACTTAAAGGTGAAAAGAATCCTCCAGGATGCAGAGTTACTGACGGCACACATCAGAAATGAACTTGGCTGTTCTAGCTGCCATTAGTAATCAGCTACAGATAATGTTTCATAAAATAAAGGAAATCATTCTCTTAGGAAGAAATGAGAAGCTAAGCCAGAAGTCACTGAGTCAGGTCCCAGAGACCATTTGAGAAGAAACGAATACCACAAATAGAGGCCTTAGGTACACGTAAAAATAAACAGGTAGTCTAAAGATGAGAAATGTGAGTGAGCAGAAGAAAAGGAATTAGAATAAAACTGGAAACAAAAATGTGTATTGCACATGTCATGTGGTAGTACAGGTGATATGTTAAACAAAGCAATAATCCAGAAACTTTGAAGCCATATCCCAACATGGCTGCTTGAGATTTTAATTTTAGTTTTTGGGGAAAAAAAACTGATAAAGGCATAAAAGTGACTGGAAGATGTCAGATTGCCATAAAAACCCGATTGATTCAGTGATGTCCTTCAAGAAAAGAAATTTGCTGTCCTTTCCAGTGCTTATATTCCAGTTTTATTACAGATACCTTTCCACAGTCCGCACTCTGTATTAAATAGAATTATAGAGTCAAAGAGTTATGTAGCATGGAAACAGGCCATTTGGCCCAACTTGTCCATGCTGACTAAGTTGTCTACTTGAGCTAGTCCCATCTCCCTGCCCCGGAGACATCAGGAAATTATATCCTTCTGCTTTTCCTTATGTTGAAACATGCATTAATGATTTGTTCAGCACCATGATTGCTTTCTGTCATTAGTCTGTAGTTTGCTTTGATTGTTATAACTACACTTGTTCATCTTCAGCGAGCTCTAGGTGATAGTTAATTGATCCCTTGTACATAAGAGGTTTGAAATGAACTCATATGATAACCAGAGAGGTTATTGCACAAATAAATGTAAATATCATGGGGAAAATTTCAGAATGATGAGGACTGATTATTAATATGTCAGGATGAATTTGATAGTCTGGTTAATAGCCTCACAGCTAGAACATTGATAACCAAAATTGAAAAACCTCGTAAGATATGTTTTACTTAGTTAGCATAAGAGGCAATTTTGCAATCCAGCACATCCAATGGGAAGCATCACTTGCATCTCTGGAAATCCTGAGCACACATTGCAGAATTGGCCTTTATAATAGAACTGCTGGTCTTTTTAATGTTTTATATGTGGAATGCCTGATTAAAGATTGTAAAAAGAAGTGTACAAACCTGAATGTTGAGTTTAATTTTCTCAATTTAAATGTTAATTTATTTGTGTGGGAGATGTGCATGTGGATAATTGGGCCTGGAAATTCTTCTGCACAATGCTTGAAATACAGGCACTATGCAGAGAAAACTCACTTTAACCAATTTTGATCTAATTTCTGGAAGAGCTAAGGCCAGTCATTAGTAGCTTACTGAGTTTTTGATGGATTTTTGTTCACCTTTGTACTGTTTTACTCACCCAAATGATGTCAATACTGGTGTAACACCCAAACCTGAGAGTTTGCATCATATTGGTCTCAACGGTGACTGGCACTGTTCATGCTCATAAGAGCCAACTGTTAATAATGCTGAATTCTCAAACTAAATGCTATTCAAGGGGTCAGACACATTTCTCCCATGGTCATAAGGAGAGTGCTGCACAACTCTCTGCAAAACAAGAGTCAGACTGGGATCCCACTCACCACACCCCAAGTGGTTTAACATGTTCAGTCTCAAAAGGCAATAGCCAGTAATCATGCAAAAAAAAGAGAAGAAACTCTATGTTGATCAGTTAGGAAAAGAGTGAAACAGGAGAAGGCACCTGACAAAAGAGACAGCACCAAAAACTTTCTCCACCCAGGCTTTACATGGAGACATCCTCCGATCAACACTTCCTCCATGTAAAGCCTGGGTGGAGAAAAGCTTGTGCAGGCATGAGGTAGTCCGCACCTCTGAAGCACAAACTCAAACAAGTGTCTACAAAACCAGTGTCACCTTTACTCCCAGTCCCTGCCTAGGGATCTTTGCAGGCTGTGTCTGCTGATGTATGCCACATGTTGCTGCTCACCACTACGTTGCAGATGTTAAAGGAATCTCAAATGGCAAAAAAGGGAACCTTTGATTTTTGGTCAATTCAACCCTTGGGTTCACACTTCCCAAAAGTGCAGGCATTCATAGAGAGCACTCAAACTTTTACAGAAACCTTCCTAGCAACTTCTTGCCACTAGCTTGGAGGAAGCTGCCTTCTGAATGTTCTTCAGGAGGTTGTGAAAGTTCCTCAGTCTCCCAGGAGGACTTTCCCTTCCCCACTCTAAATGTGGCATTCACTCATTCCTTGACATCACTCTGCTTAACTTAAAGCTGCTTGTGTTCTGGTATGATCCTTTAAGGGTAACTTCCTGAGGTTAGATCTGTGAAACTGCTAATGTCAAGTCAAGTTGAATTTATGCACAAGTACGGTGAGGTACAAGTACAATGAAAACGTACTTGTTTGCAGCAGCACCACAGGCATGTAGATTCAGGCAACAAAACAACATAAATTATACTTACGTTATACAAGAGAGTGAAGAAAATAGCCTGTGCAAAACAAGACATTAGTGCAAAACAAAACACAATCAGAGACAACGGGTAGTGCAGGAAGTGGTAAATGGTTTATCGTTGTCACATGTACTGAGTAACAGTGAAAAGCTTTTGTTTGCATGCCATCCAGACAGATTATTCTGTACATGGTTGGACGATTCTGTACGTAGACTGAGGACCCATAGTGTTCCATTGCTGAGGTAGGATAAATTTAACACTCAAGCCCACTGTTCCCACAGAGTGGTGCTACACAAAAGAGCCTGCAAGTGCTATTTTGGGACTGATCCTAACAAATTTAACAATATTTTTGGAGTTTTTTTAAAAAAGCATTAACGAGAAAGTTAATAGTGTTTCAACTCTGGAAAACCAGTGCTGGTGAATTTCTAGGTCTCTGACTTTTGAGAAACAGCCTTTGACCAGCCAATTTTGAATAGTTTTACAGTGGATCAACTTTTCTAAAGATGAGCATTCGAAATTGTTCAGAAGTATAAGTCCATTTTTTTTCTCATTTGCATAACTATGTGAAGTTATTGAGGTCATTAAGTTTTCGTGAATTTTCATCAGCAGTACAGCCAAACATGAATCTCAACAAGCCCACCATGCACCCACCCCTTTCACCACTTAACAGGAATGCAGCAGCCATGCAGTTCACATTGTTCTGCAAAGACCTACCAGACCTTTCCTGCACAATCACTGACTGGTGTATGAAAAATACTGACGTATAAATGTGGGTTTGCCAGTTTGAGATTGACGACCTAAAACACATGCTGAAACCCAGATTAGAGTTATTTAAGAGGCCAAATACATTTTAGGCAAATATTTTTGACATTCCTCATTTCCAGTTTGCTTTCTTGAAATTGGTCAATTCCAAAAGTAATTTTTTTGCCCAGCTACAGCCACATATAATAAAAAGGATAGAATATAAAGAGTATTTGTTTACATAGAATCATTGTTATTATGGCTAGGGTAGAATAGTATTTTCTATGACAAACTGCCCTTAAGCATTATTATGGATAAACTATTCATTCTCAAATAGAGTATATGCCTTGTATTTTGCCACTGATCCTTTATGTAAAACAGTAATCCTGTAAGCCACTGTTTATTGGAACTGGGTATGTCCTAATTCAGGCCTGACTAGAGCCATTTGAAATGATGGAGGTTCAGTAACAATGCCCACAGCATTGCAAGCATGAACCATCTATATTTCAATAAGTAAATTCCCAATTACATGCTGACATATGCATCATAATTGCAGGAATCAGGAGGTAATAAATGAGCTTTTGCAGTAATTTGAACTGGATGAGCTAACAACAATTAAGTTTTAACTTGAAGCAAAATTGCAGAGATTTAAACTGATCTGTTAGATCTGATTCCTTATCTTTATCTTTGTCTGCTGGCATTGTGACAATATGAAGTCAAATGTTGGTCTCATGAGGACTAAGCATTGGTTTCTCCTACTGGTACCATGATGATAGATGCAGCAGAATTGGATATTATTCTTGAAGATGAGTCAAGTAGGTCCCTTTGAACATTTGATACCTTTGTACTTCACCAGTTCTGACCTTTTGCATTTCCCTGATTTTAATGACTTCCTCTTTGGGGGCTGTGTCTTCATCCAGACACTAAAATTTATTCCTTAAACCTCTCTAGCTTCCTGTTGTCTAATATGTTCCTTAAAATCCTTCTTTAAGCAAGCTTTTGGTCCATTGTCCTGATACTTTTTTTCTGTGTGTAGGGTGTCAGTTTCTTTATTGACAACACTTTAAACAATTCCCTTCAGGTGCCTTTCTAAGTTATGATTGTCACATAAGTAAAAGTTATTGTTGTCTTTCACTATAAGATAAGATTAAGATATTTTTATTAATCACGTGTACATCAAAATACACAGTGAAATGCATCTTTTGCATTGATTGTTCTGAGGGCAGCCTGCAAGTGTCGCCATGCTTCTGGCGCCAACATAGCATGCCCACAACTTCCTAATCTGTACATCTTTGGAATGTGGGAGGAAATCTATACAGACACAGGGAAAACGTACAAACTCCTTTCAGACAGCAGCCAGAATTGAACCCAGGTCACTGGCACTGTAATAGCATTATGCCAACTGCTACACCACTGTGCCTGCCTTCAACAGAATATTATAACTTATATTTAAAAGCACTTCTATTTCCACCCTTTTTTATCTTCATATGCCTTGTCTCTGCACTCCCTGGTTTCCACTCTTGAAGGCACTGACTCCTTGTTGGGTATGTTTTCAAAATACTATGCAGAACCTTTCCCATGTGTGCATTCTTTGTATGTGTGTTTAGAGAATGAATTTTGATTTTTTGCACAGAATAATCCACAGCTAAACTTATTCCTGTTTACATTCAATCAGATGCACATTTTCAGCAGATATTTTCATTAATGATCAAACCAGTGAACTGTGGCCAGTTTTACCTTCCCCTTTCTTAGTAGTACTAAGCACTCTTGTTGGATCACTATAACACCACCCAACCTAACTGCAGTAACGTATTAGGGACCAGGCCGAGTCTTCCAGCTTAAGTGATTCCTGCAATGGAATTTCTTCCTTAAACCTCTCTAGGTCAGCAAGGCCAGCATTCATTTCCTATCCCATTGTTTTGGCCATATTCCATGCCCCCTATAATGTAGTGGTGAATTCTCCTCTTGAACTGACACAGTCCAGGGGAGAAATGTACTTCTATCAAGCTGTTTGGTCTCCAGGGATCGACTGATTACTGCTTTAGTCACTGAGCCTTTTTAATGATATGAAAATTTTCTGGAAATTCTTAAATCTTTTCAAAAGCAGTTTAAATTTACAATCACGATCAAAGGAATCATCAACGGCATTCCTGACTAAGCCTGTGAATAAACAGCTTCAGGAAATCAATTTTTAAAAACATTCAACATGGTTTTTATTAAGATTTATCCTTTAAGAACCAAATCCTGAAGGTGACCATCGGGTACATTTTCCATTAGAGACAACAGATAGAGAGCAGTGATTATTACTCTATCAGTAATTACTTTCAGATACATTGTCTGGATTATCTTCTTGAGACTAGTCAAGGTGACCCCATGGAGACAGAAGAGTGAACTAACACATAATTAAAAGGACCTCACTATTCCAACATTCACATTTTCCTTGGTGAGTCAACCTCTCGCTTAGTCCCCGGGGATATTATTTTATACCCTTTGATTCATGAGACTTCATAACTTCAGCATGTTTTACAAGCTATCAAATTCACAGGAAAGTCAGATTCAAGGAATTTACAAAGTACCTTCATGTGTGATGTCTTTGAACACACCCATTCTTCTAAAAAAACAACTTATTTTAAATGCCAAAGATTTAATCATGTACTTGGAGTGCAAATAACTTGTTTCAGATGCTGTCATTGGACAAGGTATTAAAATGAAAGCCAGATTTAAAATGGCAAAACTGCTGTTAATTAGAAAAGAAAACAAATTCTCTATTTAACAATTCAGATTTTTCATAGTAAATAGCAATACCATGAGAGTATGTAAACTGGGAACCTAGAGTTACAGTATTGAATTCAGATAATTTATATCTAAGGATTTTGAACTGAGGCAAACTAATTTCCCAAATTCTGTTTTTATTACACTGGTTTACTGGATTTTTACTGTAGTTTTGGAGATTGTGTTCTACATTGTGATTTAGTCTACTTGTAGCAACAGATTAAGTAAATTCTGTTTTCATTACAATGGATTTTCAAGGATTTGTCCTAGTTCTTATGGTATCCAATCTCGAAACTTGTAATAAAAACAAGCAAGGTTTTAGTGCATTTTGCCCTGTAATGGAATAAATGCATTACCAGATCTTTGAAACTTCTCTTCATAAATTCATAGCTAGCCAGAATCTATTAAAATATTGATTGGAGTAAGTTCATTATATTGCTTACATTTGTATATTATTGAATGTTTCTAAGATTTGAACTTGTTAGCAATACTCCAATAGTTGACCTCTTTGATTAACTTCCATTATTTTGCCCTTTGAATAATGGTCACTTATCACTCTGTGTGACGTTGTAGAGAACAGATTTAGACTGTGCCAATGATCTCTTGCACTTCTATGCCAGACAACATATGGGGAGAGGTCCAATGACACTTCCCAGAAGTAAGAAGACAATGGATGCCAAGAGAGATTAGGAATGGCAAATAAAAGTCTGGTTAAAGATGCAGGTAGGGTGGAGAGAAAGGTGGACAGATTGAGGGAATCTTGGACCTAGGTTGCTATAAGTATAGTTACCAACAAGGAGATGAAGGTTTGGTTGAGGTGTGGATCCAGTGTGCACAAGGGGCAAGGGGAATGCAGGATTCAAAGATGAGATGCACAGCTATGGAGCCAAGGAGGGATGAAGGTCATGGAGGGATTTCAATATAAGGATAAATGTTTTAACACTTAATGTAGTGTAAATCAGTGAGGAAGGGGGACTGGGTTGTGATATAAGATAATGTCAACTGAAGGTTATGTAGGGTTGAGATTGAGCAAATGTAAAATAGAGGTATAGAGATTAGTAGACAGGGAGCATGTACTTAAATAGGAAGAAACACTTCCACGTTTAAATAAAAAGGTTGGAAAATGTTGAGTGAAGTGGGAATTAGATTCAATTATAATCACACCCTCTCACCCTGTGGAGACTAACCCATTCACACCCATTCTCCAGGTTTGCACTCAAATAGCTTCTGTTTGGGTGAGGCACATACAGCTAGCTATTAGATCCCACTGAGTTGATGGCAAAAGAACAGTTTTCTGTTCCAAAAGGAACAGAACTGAGGGACAGTTTTCCTCATTGCATTCATTTTTTGGGAAAAGATTACTTTCTCGATGAATCAACTGCCAAGCATTAAGTTGCTTGGAGCTGCCCAAGCAACGCGTTTGTCTGAAAAAGCCCATGAATGATCCTCGAATAATCATAAACTGGGTTCCAATTCTTCTTTTGGAACCATCTCCCAGTTTCATCTTAAACTGGCCGGTACAGATTTTATACAAACATACAGATGTCGAGGAGATGGATGGTGCCTGGATCTTTTAAAGTAAACCTATAGTCTTATGGTTGC
>JARFYF010000058.1:8780492-8792335 GCA_030265395.1 Rhina ancylostomus | reverse complement strand
AGTCTCTACAGCGAGACTAAAGTTTAAAATATATTACAGACAGAATACCTCACGGCAGAACCAGCCAGTTTTGATACAAGCAGAAACAGCAAGTTATCTGAAATTGTTGAGTTCCATATCGAGTGCTGAAGGCTGCAATGTGACCAGATAGACAATGAGATGTTTTTAGCTTCCCATCAAAGATTAGGAATAGGAACTGGAATGGACAAAACAGCCCCTCAAAACTGCACTGCCATTGGATAAGGTCATGGTTGATCTGATCATTGACCTCAACCCTGTCTTCCTGTCTGTTCCCAATAAATCCTGATTCACTTTGAGCACAGTTCTAGTTTCATTCACTTCTGTGAACATCATTGGGATGATCTTTCTGCATTATATGCTGTGTCTATTAACAAAATGTTGTGGAGCTAATCACATTTTCTCACTGTCCCTCTTTCAATTCCCAGCTCTCTGATGCTTGCGCTGGAATTGACTATAAACTCACTGAACTGAACACACTGGAAGAAAGCAGAAGAGAATGTGCAGAAAATCTCCTTGCAATCTGGAGTGAGGATCAGTTAAAGAATGCAGCTGAAGACAAGCTTCTTAATGCTGTCTCTTTTTTCTTGGCAGCTTTGGAAGGTAGGGAATCAAATCCCATCCTTCAATGTGGATCAACCAGGTGAACTATAGCAGCATGACACAAATGAGTATAGTCTTTGACAACAGGAGTACAGGAGCTGCATATGGTGGTGTGATGAGTATGTTCTTAGACAAGAGGCCTGGGCTGATCTCCCAGAGAACATGAGCACAAATAAAACTATGACAGATTAAATTCGAAAAGCAGTGCTTCTGAATTGGTGTTAAGAGTTCACTGAGAGGAAAACATTCTGCTGCCTCCATTTTACTCCGGTCATGCACCAATGTAGTTGATGTTTAAGTGTCCATTGAAGTAACCGAGCAAGCAAACCAAATGCATGAAATCTCTCATCTTGGAGAGCAAAAGCTTAGTGGAATGTATTGAGGAAATTATGCAAGCATAACCTTAATGTACAAATCAGCCGGCAGGTTGTGGCTCTAACTGCTCTGTAACCTCCTCTGCCCTCATGTTACCAAAGAACTTGGTACTCCTCCACCTTTGAGCTCTTGTAAGCTCAGCTATCTTTCACCCCTCTGTGGGTGTGTGAGTCTTCACCTGCCTGGTTGTGAACTCTACAGTCCCCTCCCTGCCTCAGTACTGACCCTCCGTGGACTTCTCCTTCCAATACACTTCTCTGGGCAAGTGATTGGTTTCCCATCCAGCTGAGAGAAGAGTTTAGCATCTCATCTGAAAGAAGGCACCCCTGTCAACGTAATTCCTCACTCCTCCAGCACTTCTCACTCTCACACGTGGAGTGGATATTTTGCTCAGAGCTCTGGATGGGTGGGTTCAACTTCTGACCCCAGGATGGGCGCTAACTACTTTTCTTATTTCAGATCTGCCACCGGCAACATTGCCACTGCTAATCCAAAGCCTGAAGATGCAGATTCTGTCTCAGCAGCTCACCCTGGTAAGATGGCAGCTGATGCCACAAAAGTTATCGGATAAAGTAAGGTTATCAAAAATTACAATGGGATCTTGATCAGTTAGGTAAGTTGGCTGAGGAATGGCAAATGGTGATCAATCCAGATAAGTATGAGGTGTTGTAATTTGGGAAGTCAAACCAGGGTAGACTTTCATGGTGAATGTTAGGGCCCTGTGGAGTGTTATAGAACAAAGGTACCCAGGAGTACAAGTTCATTGTTCCCTGAAAGTGGCATCACAGGTAGGCAGGGGGGTGAAGAAGGATATTGGCACGTTGGGCTTCATCAGTCAGGGCATTGAGTTGGGATGTTATGTTGCAGTTGTACAAAACATACAATGTCCACACCTTCTTATTCTGGCTTCTGTCTCCTTCCTTTCCAGTCCTGATGAAGGGTCTCAGCCCAAAATGTCAACTGTTTACTTCCCTCCATAGATGCTGCCTGACCTGCTGAGTTTCTCCCACACTTTTTGTATATTGTTCATGATTTTATAAACCTCTTTCAGGTCAGCCCCAGCCTCTTATGCTCCAAGGAAAAAAGACCCGCCCTATCCAGTCTCTCCTAACAATTCATGCCCTCCAGTCCTGGTAATACTCTTGTGAATACGTTCTGCATCCTTCCCAGCTTAAAGATATCCATTCTGTAGCTAGGTGACCAGAACTGCACACAATACTCCAAGTATGTTCTCACTAATATCTTGCACAGTTGCAACATGATGTCCCAACTCTTGTACTCAAATGCCCCGACCAAGGAAGGCAAGTGTGCCAAATGACTACACTGGCACCACCCTGCCTACATGTGTCACCACTTTCAGGGAACTATGTACTTGTACCCTGCGGTCTCTCTGTTCTACAACACACCCCAGGGCCCTGCCATTTACTGTGCAAATCCTGCCCTGGTTTAACTTCCCAAAGTGCAATGTTTTGCATTCGTCCGAGTTAGATTCCATCTGCCGTTCCCTCGGCCCACTTTCTGGGTTGTCCTAGATCTGGTTGTAATCCAAGCTAACCTTCTTCACTGTCCAATATACCACCAATTGTGGTGTCATCTGCAAATTTACTAACCATGCTAACTACATTCTCATCCAAATTAAATCAGTGAATGAATTCCATTTGGATATCTAGTTACCAGGGAATGATTTTGCAAGGAAAATATGGGTATGGTGAATTAAATTGGGAATGATAATGTCATGAGATTGAACCAAATTGAAACTAAAGTTGAGTGGGAGTAATGTCCTGGAAATCTAATGTAAGATCTCTTTATTAGTCACATGTACATCGAAACACACAGTGAAATGCATCTTTTGTGTAGAGTGTTTTGGGGGCAGCCCGCACTTGTCACTATGCTCCTGTCACCAACATAGCATGTCCACAACTTCCTAACCTGTACGTCTTTGGAATGTGGGTGGAAACCGGAGCACATGGAGGAAACCCATGCAGACATGGGGAGAATGTACAAGCTCCTTACAGACAGTGGCTAGAATTGAACCTGAGTCACTGGCACTGTAATAGCATTACGCTAACCACTACACTACCATGAGCTGCTTCTGAGTGAAGTTGGGTTGGGAGTTAATTTCTTGCCTCTAATAGCATCAAGAGTGGCATCTCTGGCATTGAGCTCTGAACTGATATTTGGCTGTGATGGGGTTCAGAATGCAACTGCGAAGGGAGAGATACTTGTTTTCATCCTTGATATATACAGTCTGCCAGTGATGGAGCAATCTATAAGTCTTTATATGGATCTGGAAATGTAAAAAGCTTCCATTTACTTGCCCCGTGATTTGCCCCTCCCAATCGCTATAACTTCTCAAGCCACACAATCATCCATTTCTGTGTTCCTCTATTTCTGTGTGCCTACTGTAATCACTCCATCACTGGTGGCCAAGCCTTCAGGTCCAGAGATTCAAAGGACTGGAATTCCCTTCCTAAACTCCTCCATTCCTTTACCTTAAGTTCCTCCTTGATGACACTTGGTAAACCTTTGACCAAACTTTTTCCTAACATCTTCTCAGTTGGTTTGGACTCAAATTTTGTTAGGTAATGTTTCATTCAACCACCTTAGGATGTTTTATTCTGTTAGAGTTGCTATGTAAATCCAACTTATTGATGTATTATCTGGTTGTATTTCTGAAGGTCACCACCATCCTTAAGGATCTAGAACACAGCCAAGCTGACCTGGTACTAAAAGTGGAGACCCAAAGTTTCACAGAGGATGCATTCAGAATAACTGCAGAGTTGCTGAATGAAATGGGGCTTCACCTGGAGAGGGACAGTGTCCAGAAGAAGAGTGAATTAAATCTATGTGAACTGTCCATTGCCTTGTACTGTCTAAATGAGCTGAGCAGCCACTGAGGGACTGAATCAAGATGGACCCAATACCCAAATCTTGCATTTATCCTTGCTCAAACTCAGAGCAGATCTTTGTGTTTTTATACCCATTCATTATGCTTTTTGAAATTTCTTTTAATAATCCATGTCTCTCTTATCAGTACTATTTTTACCCAAGGTAACATACAATCATGAACTCCCATATTTTAATTTTAATAGATTTTATTTCTTTCACCAATGATCAGAAAGGTCCGAAATAGTAAAGGAATATAATAAAAAGACAGACAAGTCCCCCAAAATGTCTGAATCAGTTTCTATTTGAATATCAATCGCACAATCCTGATTTGCTTACAACTCGCTCATCATTACCAACTGATTTGCATGACATGACCGTAAAATTTTATCTGATTATTATTAACTTCACAGCCATTGTAAAATAGTTGCAATGTTTGTATAACATTTATATTTCATCCTTCCAATGCCTGTACACTATTTTTTCAAGCTGGACTTGAATGTTCTGGTTTTAATTGTTTAATAAACCACATCTCCAAGCCACCACTTAAATTTTTATTTGTTTATACCAATAGAGCTCTGTTTTATAATCCTAATTGTGCATTCTTATTAAGGAGTGTGACTGTTAAAGTGTCCATTCAGATGTGTAGATCACTGACCAATCTTGAGTTTGTACATGGTGCACAATATACTCCTCTTTGATGCGATTGGTTAACTCAGGGTGGAGAAACTTGGAGATCTATTCATTGAAAGTTGATACATTTGCCTGAAGTTTTCTTTATCATAATTATCAATATCTGCAAACAGAATCTAAAATAACTGAATAATTCAAGCACTCCTTATAATATAGTTACTTAATCAATACACAGTATACCACATACTTTTGGAAAGTCTTAGAACTTCTGTTGAGTTACGTTGGACAGCTGGTAAATCTTGCTGAATGCACTCAGCAAGTTGGGCCGGATCTTTACAGGGAAAAACAGAGTTCACATTTCAGGTGACTTTCTTCAGATACAAGAAGATTTAGAAAATGAACAAGTTTAAAGCTGGAGAGAACAGGGATGGGTGGGTCTGGGTAATGACTGAGTGTTTCTACCATCTTCTGGTTTTACTTCAGATTTTCAGTATCTGTAGTATTTTGTTCTCTGGTCATTAGCAACTCTGACCATTGTGCACATCAGAGTCATTTGCTTAGACACTTTGGGGTAGAAATGAGAAATTCCAATGTAAAATTCAATTTCAAAAACTGAGTACAATATACTATGGCAACTATAAAGTGCGTTCAGCACGTGAGACTGCAGGCACATTTCTATTTCCTTTTTGAATTACAAAAGCCACAGACTTGTAATGTACTCAGTGCTTTCCATATCACAAGTGTTAAGTTTTGTTTCCATTGGAATACTTTGCTTCCCTCCTGAAGCTGATGACTGCACTCAGTTACCTTATTCCAATCAGTTGCGAGTGTAGAGAGCAGGTGTCTACAAAATAACACAACCAATTCTGATCTTCCTTTGAGAAGATATCCACAAAGGAACAACAATCAGAAAGTCCCTGGATCGTGTCTGACACCTAGAACCACAGCCACAATTCCTTTTCTACCAGAGAGCATTGGGCCAATTTTGATGCTAAACACTTTCCAATTGATGGACTGACCCCAGAGACACCAGAACTGATGGGTGACAACTAACAATTGACTAATTAACTGTTTCTACTTGTAGAAGTGCTGTAAATTTCTCACCACGTTCTGTGTTCCAAATTTTTTAGAGATGTCACATTAGCTACTCACATTTCTGGATATGTGAATAACTTTCCCGAGCTATAATCTGAGCTGTCAGTAATCCCTGTTTTGCATTTGGCAATCTTGATTTTTAAATAGAGCTCAGTTCAATTTTAAATATTATGGTTGCAGCTTTGAGAGCCAATTGTGCTATCTCAGGCCATGCCCAATGAACCTTCAATGTTTTTACCCATTTATCCTTTCTAGGCAACTACTGGAGTCAATGCCTCAGTGTTTGATCACCACCAAAATCTACAGTGAAATCCACCCTCACATTGAGCCCTTCTTCATAATTATAGCCACAACTTGCATCAACAATCTCTTCATCACTATGCTGATTGTTAAGTCTCAGGACATGACAGAGCGAAGTACCATAGAACAATACAGCACAATACAGGCTCTTCGGCCCACCGTGTTGTGCCCCTCATCACTGTTGTGATGAAATGATCTGTATTGATGGCATGCAAAACAATGTACCTTGGTACGAGTTCTGGTCGCCGAAGTAGAAGTATGACTGGATGGAATTACATATTGACTAATGAGTATCACATTTAGTGTCAGCTGGAACCAGTCATAGCTCTCTAGCCTCTCAGGTTCCACTCCAACATCTTGTGAATAAAAATGTTAAGACACCAGTTTAGTTCTGCAGTTTTGGAGATGCTTTCATTCAAGAGTGATGTTAAATGGAGGCTTCATCTTTCCAAGTGGATAAATGATCTATGCCACTATTTTGAAGAAGATCAAAGGAATTCTCCCTATTGTGCAGGCAATATTTATCCCTCAACCAATGTCACTTGGACAGATTGGCTGTGCTTCTTATCGTCTGCCTGCACTACACTTTCTCTTAACTCTAATACTATATTCTGCATTCTGTTATTGCTTCTCCATTGTACCACCTTGATGTACTGTTGTGATGAAATGATCTGTATCGATGGCATGCAAAACAATGTTTTTCACTGTACCTTGGTACAAGTTCTGGTCGCCTCATTATAGGAAGGATGTAGAAGCTTTAGAGAGGGGACAGAGGAGATTTATCAGGATGCTTCCTAGGTCGGAGAGCATGTCTTATGAGGACAGGTTGAGTGAGCTAGGGCTTTTCTCTTTGAAGAGAAGGAGAATGAGAGGTGACTTGATAGAGGTGTACAAGATGATAAGAGGCATAGATCGAGTGGACAGTCAAAAACTTTTTCCCAGGGCGACAATGGCTAACATGAGGGGGCATAATTTTAAGGTGATTGGAGGAAGGTAGAAGGGGGATGTCAGGTAAGTTATTGTTTTACACAGAGAGTGGTGGTTGTGTGGGACGCACTGCCGGCAGAGGTTGTGGAGGCAGATATATTAGGGACATTTAAGAGACTCTTACATAGGCACTTGAATGATAGAGAAATGGAGGGCAATGTGGGAGAGAAGGGCTAGATAGATCTTAGAGCAGGATAAGATGCCGGCACAACACCATGGGCTGAAGGGCCTGTACTGTGCTGTAATGTTCTATGTGACAATACTAAGTTGACATCGTCACTATCACATCTCTGTTCATTGGCCCCAGGTGCTGTTTTCTGCAAAGTCCACCAAATTCAATGCAAGGATAACTGAAACAACATCAGTGTCCTATCCCAAGCCAACAGCCCCAGCATTGGGGCCCCAGTTACACTCAGTCTAAAACATTAGGCAGGCCATGGTGCTCACATAACCGACATCAGACTCTTGAAACAGGCACTCTATCCCCAGCTCTGTTATAGGAGCAGATAACCAGGTGGGCAGAGGAAAAGATTCAAGGATGTCCTGAAAACCATCCTGAAAAAAGTTTAAAAATTCTCCCCCACATAAAAAAATGCAACATCCCCACTGGCTCTTGGAAATCCCTCACCTACGACTGCTCAAAGTTGAGAAGTGGGATTTAAGATGGCACTGAGAACCTCTCGACCATGCTTTGGAAGCAGAGAGAAGCCCTGTGTGAGAGATGAAAGGAGGGGATCGCGTTAGAAGATCACCCATCTGCTCACCCCATCTGTGGAAGAGTCTGCGGTTCCCACATCGGTCTCATCAGTCATGAGGTTTATTTTATGGATGGTTCCTATTACAGAGTGGGCAAGTGGTGTGGGGTGGTGGGGAAATAATCCACTGGCCACAACAATAAAGTGGATGGGCCTCTGAGAAGGAGGAATTAAAAAATAATTTGGAGAAAGGGCACAAAATGCAATCAGAATTGATAGCTCCATAAGCACAGCAGCAATAGGTTGTCCTCTGTTTACACAAACCTGAGTAACAATATTGTACATTCATGAGAACATTTCTTCTGACTTTTAGGGAGCTTTTTGTTGATTTGTTGCTGCTGATCATGATCCCTCTTCCAATGCCACTCTCGGCAGAGGAATTCTTAGCTTTATGTTCCCGTGTCTAGAAAATGACTTGCCACATATTTAAAAAAATGACAATTTATTCATTCTTTAGCGCATTATTTCAGTCAGACCTGTAAGTGCTTTATGTAGACAACACACAGAGGATAACAGATGAACACTGCTTAGCCATCTCACTGAAATGAAATAAATCTAAAGAGAAAGCATTCTTTGTACAAAATTTTTTAAAAATGTAGAAACTATTTTCTAAATGCAATATTGAAATTAAAAACAGAAATAATTGATCAATATTATATTACAACCTATATTACAATGTCAAATCAAATATGGATACAAGGCTAGAGATAAGCAGGGCTGTGTTAGTCTGGTCTGAAAATGTCTCTCTTCTGTGACATGACCTGGAAATGGGTTGCCTGCTAGTAGGATGTAGAATTGTCATCCTGAATCCCATGGAGATGCTTAAAGCTTTTCCCAAAGGGGGTGAGAGGGATGGAAAGAATGTAGGTGTTTGCCTCCCTCACCAATTTTCAGGTCCCCTTTAACTATGTCTTAGTGGCCCAGACAAGTGAAATGACTGCAGAGCTGGTGAACAGACAGCCATATGAAGCAGCCATGACAGTGAGAGGCATGCTGAAGAGGGAAAATGAATAAATATTTAAAAATTGGTGGGCAAGGGCAAGAAGGGAAACTGCACGGTGGATTCACAACAGTAACGATGCAATTGAAACTCACAAGGAAGGGGCTGGTTAAAACCTGCACCATTTGCTCCTTGCCAACAGAGGGAGTCACTGTCTAAACATGAAGACCTCAAAATAAGGCCCGCAGTGAATCAAACCAAATCTGTAATGGAAATGAGAATATTCCCAAAGAAGACCCATACACATACAGCTCCTCCCATCTGCTCCAATTCCAGATTCTAGGTCAATCCTGTTTTGTTTGTTAAGAATTACCCTGTGGCTTCAATAAGCAGAATGATAAATCGCTTGCAGTTTATGATATCAGTGCATACAATCCCGAGAGCAGCACCGGGCATACAGCACATGTTCCTGTCCTGTGCCAGCCCAGTATGATGTAATGAATGAGTCAGCAATGGGTCTACCACAGGCTCGGTTGGTATTTCATCATGAAGCAGGTGCAGACCTCTTTTGGTAAGTGGATGGTTCTATACAGTTACGCACAGTAGGTCCAGATCAGCAGTGGCACAGCCACATACACTTCCAACGCCATCGATTAGCATTGCAGACTGGGAGCAGCACGGAGCAGAAGCCCCGGTGTTACGGGTCCTTGGGCTCGAGTCTGTATGAGAGGTCATAGAGTAACTGCTGATTGTCGATCACATGGAGCTGGCGGATGTAGGCCTTAATCTGGATGTGGTTTGCAGCCGAGTCCGACTCCAGGTCTGTGCAAAGAAGAAAGGGAAAGAAAAGCCGTCAATGATAGAAGAGACTTGGGTTTCCCACAGCCGTCAGCCACGGGTACCACTCCTCTGAGTCGGGTTGTGGGTTCAAGTCCTACCCCAGAGACTTGTACACAAAATCCCACGCCGAGACTAGTGCAGCACCAAGGCAGCACGGCTTTGCTAGATGAGCTGTCTTTCAGACAAGATGTTAAACCTCCGTTTCATGCTGAAGGATTTCATGGGGTAACCCTGAAGAAGGGAAGTGGCTCAACCGAGAAGACCCGAGGGCCAGATTATCTGGTTTGTAGCACATCACCATTTGTGGGAGCTCGCTCTACACAAATCGGCAGCCATGTTTCCTATGTTAAAACAGTTACTACACTTTAAAATTATTTCACAGGCTGTTCTGAGGCTGCAGAGTGCACTATATGAATGCACGTCTTTCTTTTGAGACCTCCAAAAGGTTCCGTGAAGGGGGTGGGGTGGGGAGAGGTCTACCGGTTCTGAAAACTCCATCATCTCTGCCTTTTCAGTATACAATGCAGGAAAAGCAATTTTTTTTTGAAACAGGACTAGCAATCTCAACACGCTGTGAAGAATCACGCAAAATGCTGGAGGAACTCAGCGGGTCAGGCAGCATCTATCGAGACAAATGGACAGTCGACTGTCAATTTTGTGTGTTGCTCCAGATTTCAACATCTGCAATCTCTTCACAGGAGTAAGGCATTCTTCACACAATGCAGATTGCGTGAAGAATGCCTCACTCCTATAAATGCTAGTGTAGCAGTAGCGTGACACTATTACAGTGCCAGCGACCCTACTGTCTGTAAGGCGTTTGTATGTTCTCCCTGCGACTATGTGGGTTTCCTCCCACATTCTGAAGACGTACAGATTAGGAAGTTTATGGGCATGCTATGTTGGCACTGGAAGTGTGGCGACACTTGCCGGCTGCCCCCAGAACACTCAACACAAAAAATGCATTTCACTGTGTTTCTATGTGCATGTGACTAATAAAGAAATCTTAATCTCTGGGACCTGTGTGACGATTTTTGGTTGGAGCACTGGCAGTCTGTCAGACACTGAGGACAATGGATCCTTGTATCCATGAAGAAGCTGGGAACAGGACAGTGAAATGAGCAAGGATTGTAGATGATGTTGATATCCTCTGTGTCACTCCCTCTCTATATTGGTCCTGAACATCTCTGCTTTTCACTGAGTGATGCATTTCACAACGAACATTATCCAGGTCCCCAGGGATAACTCCCCTGCTCTACTTGAATGCAATGCCCCCAACTTGGCAAAGCAGACAGAGCCTCATATTAACATCTTACCTGAAAGACAGCACTTCCAATTGTGTAGCACTCCCTCAGTACTGCACAGATGCATAAGCATGGATTCTGTGCTCTGAATAAGGGATTGAACCTACAACCTTCTGGCTATTCAGAACGCAGTGTGCAACCTGTGAAATCTGGTTACTTGTTCTGAGCTGGTTCTAGAATACTGTCTGTGGAAGCTGCCAGCTTAAACTTCTGATTGGCTCACCACTGACCTTCAGGGAAGAGAAGCTGCCACCAGCACTGGGCAGGAGATGGGGCAGGCGCATGAGTTGGTGTTTTTTCCTTCCTCTTTGACCTGATAGTTCATATCACCCCTATTACCCACTCACAATTTCGGTTTTGAACACTATTGTCCCATGTGATGACTCTTAACGCTTTCTTAATTAGCCAGCTGACCACTTAGGTCCAGAAGCAATTGCTACACAAATGATGACACAAGAGACTGCAGTTGCTGGAATCTGGAGCAGCAATCTGCTGGAGCACCTCAGTGGGTCAATGGGCGATCAACGGCATGTGTGGGGAGAAAGGAATTGTCAACGTTTTGAGTTGAAACCCTGCATCGGGCGAAAGAAAAATGGCTGAGAGATAAGAGGCATCAATCAGGAATGAGCATCATGGGCTTAATAGCACTGAAATGTCCTATGGCCAAATGCAAAATGGCAGCCTTTCCTTGTATCATCAAAGCTAAGCTGGGTCAAGTCCTGGAAGAACCCACTATGATCTCTATAGGAGAAAGGGACTTGCTCAGTTAGGCTCAGTTAGGCAGTGTTACGTACAAGTTTCCGAGGGGCTTGACAGGATGGAGCCCACTGGGAAAATTCCTCTTAACAGGGGGGCATAATATCAGGATAGAAAGATGTTCAGTTAAGACTGTGGTGTAGAGGAGAACTGTGAATTTTGGGAATCCTCTACATTAAAGTGCAGGGGTGCTGATTGTTTGCATTGAAGGAAAAGGGAATATGGAGATCGCATTGGAAACTGGATCTGATCAGCCACAGTATTCAGTGGTGGGACCAAGTGGCCATTCCTGCTCCTGTTACTTATGTCAGATTCGACTGTTTAATATATATCTTTTCTTTTAGGTAATTTTTA
>JARFYF010000058.1:8708839-8721238 GCA_030265395.1 Rhina ancylostomus | reverse complement strand
TAGTAATCATCTGCAATCATTAATATTACTCTTTGCTGATTATTGTGACGCAGCACACATTTCATCTGGTTTAAAGACCTCAGTACTTTACATGAACATTTTCTCCAGTTCACTGCACTCTTCATCAACAGTACTTGGATGAATTTACTTAGTTATGCATCCTTGCCCATAATTGAGCAATCTGCTACTGTGTCTATGCTCATGTCAATGCTCTATTTAAGCATACTTTCAGTCTGAAGTCATTCTGCTATACAAGGCCAATTCTCCATTGTTCACCAGTTTCAAAACTGTGTAGCCTTCCTGACTACAATCACAACATTAGAATTGCTTTGGGTAACTACCTTGTCCACTGAGGGGATGAGACTTTTTTCTGACAGTCAAAGTATTTTGCCATTTCAAATATGGCACATTCAGCTTCTGCTTTGGAGCTCCAGTCTTAAAGTGGAAAGGGTGCTGAAGAGACTCAAGCGGATGTTACTGGGACCAGAAGGCTTGAGTTAGATAGGCTAGGCCTGTTTTCTTGGAGCATAGGAGGCTGATGGGTGACTACATTGAGCCTTATAAAATCATGAAGGGTATAGACAAAGTGAATGGTCTCTGTCTTTTTCCCAATGTAGGGAAGTCTAAAACTAGAGAGCATAGGTTTAAGGTGAGGGGGGAAAGACTTAAAGGGGACTTTAAATTTTTTTCCCCCACACAGAGGGTGGTGAGTGCATGGAACAAGCTGCCAGAAGAAGTTGTAGAGGCAGGTACAATTACAACATTAAAAGACATTTGGACAGGTGCATGGATAGGAAAGGTTTAGAGGCATATGGACCAAACACAGGCAAATGGGACTAGCTCAGGTATACTACTCAGTCAGCATGGACGAGTTGGGCTGAAGGGCCAGTTTCCATGTTGTATAACTCCATGACTCTTTGCTGCTGCTCTGTAACTGTAAACTTTCATAGAATTTGTACCTTGCATTGGACCAAATGTTTAAGCTTTCCTCAGTGCCATCCCCATGTGTGTCACAATTTTGCACACAAGATCAAAACTGTGATTCTCTTTGTTTAAGGACCTTGATTGAATTTTCACTTTAATTAAGCCGTAAACAAACATGTCACACACTATGTAGTCAAAGAAGCCAAAGTTACAATGTCAGGACAATTCCTTCAATACACTTGCTGTCAATGTCGCCTGTCATCTGATTCCATTTTCCAAGTCTGTAGTGCGTATTTTTGGAACTTATTTAAGTTAGAATTGCTTTTTTTGTACTCCAAAATGGCAAAGTTTTGTGCAAGCTCATTTTCAGTGCAAATGTGAAGGCTCAGATGCAATGCATCTATTCAGCACATCACAGTTCCACCGCTGGGCTCAATAGCTCAATTTTTTCTTTGAATGTCAGCACCATGTTCAACCTCAGTAACTTGCCACTCATGAGTAGAACTTGAATTTGGAGTTCTAAAACAATGTTGCAATGTGCTCACGTGTAGATGTCAATCATTTTTAGTGACTAACCTAGTAGTGAGCTTCTCTAAATGCAACTGAAGTTGCCTAGACTAATGTTGCGCACTAAAAATACGTACTTGAGATGTAGAATGCAACAACAAAGTTAATCAAGGTAATTGCTCAGCACTGTATTTACTGTTGGCCAGTTGCATCTTTTAGTTAGGCCACATTTGGAGTGTCATGTCCAGTTATGGTCATCACTTGACAGGAAGGATGTGCAGACTTTGGAAGGGTGAAGAAGATGTTGCCAGGAGTACTATCTAAAGTGAGAGCGTGGACAAACTTGAATTATTTTCTCTGGAGCATCGGAGGCTAAGGGCCAACCAGAAAGAAATATACAAAACCATGAGAGGCATAGACAGAGTAGATAGAGTCTTTCCTTTCCCCCCCCCCACCCCCCAAAGTGAAAATGTCTAGTAGTAAAGGGCATAGCTTTAAAGTGAGAGAGAGAAAGTTTAAAGGAGATGGATGTGGCAAGTTTTTTTCCAGAGAATAGTAGGTGTCTGGAAGGTGCTGCCAGAAGTGGTAGAAGCAGGTACAATAGCAATGCTTAAGTATATAGACAGACACATAAACAGGCAGTGAATGGAGGGACGTAGACCACGTGCAAGCAGGGGTCCAGTTTAAATTGGCATCATGGTCAGCACAGACACTATGGGCCAAAGGGCCTGTTCCTGTGCTGTACTGTTCTATGTTATATGCAAAAAGACTGTGCTGAACCCCACTCTCCATTTGTAAGAGTCTGCACAGTATAACCCTTTCAAACATGAAATTATATACTCCAAAGCACAATTAAACTTTTGAACATGATGTGACTTGTGAGTGTAGGTTAAAGGCATATGTTAATCAATTGTTCTCTCAGCCAAATTGAGCATCCACTTAAGGGAAGTACTTTCATTGCAATGTGGATTTAAGGTGGAGAATTCTGTCCATTGAATGCAATCGCAATACTTAATGCACTTTGAATTACATACTTACTTACACTGTGATTTTCAAGTTCAATGAAGCAATTAGCATCTTCTTACACTCAATCTCCAAACAGTATGGTAATGAGCATAGGAAGATCCCACTGACCATGATAATCTTTTTTGACCACATTTTGAAACTAATGGGCTGCTATGCTTATAGAAATCTTCTTTCCCCAGGGAATTCTTTTATCTGGTGAAGCGTGTATAACGCGATGCAATATCAACATAAAGAAACCAGGGATGAGCATTCAGATAAGTGTGTTCAGATGAGTTAAAATGACAGCTCTTTACATCCAATTCCTCTTTCTCGATGTGCAAAGGGAAAGGAGCTTGAATTTATTTATAGTCTCATTCCATTTCTCAACCCCCAAAGCAACTTACAACCAATGAATTATCTTCTGAGCTGCAGTCAATCCTTTCTGAAATGCATCACTCCCTCACTTCACTGTTCAAGTGCAGGGATAAATGGTGTGCAAGTGTTGAAATGGGACTTAAAGCAATATCCTACTGACTCAGCAGAGAGGGGAACATCCCTACATCTACTCTGTCAAGCCCTGGAAAATAATCCTCTTTTTTAATGAAACCACCTCTTATTCTTCAAGAGAGTATTGGTCTAGCCTGCTTAATTTTCCCTCCCACTTCAAGTTGTCACTGGAATCAATCAGATGGAGTTTTATCACACTCCCTCTACTGCAAGTGTATCTGTCATCAGAGCTGTGCATAATAGAACATAAAACATTACAGCACAGTACAGGCCCTTTAGGCCACAATGTTGTGCCAACATTTTATCCTGCTCTAATATCTATCTAACCCTTCCCTCCCACATAGCCGCCCATTTCTCTGTCATTCATGTGTATGACTTCTCTGTCATTCATAATGCTCCAGGTACAGTCTCACCAGGGCCTATATAATTTTAGCAAGATGTTTTTACTCTTATACTCAAATCCTTTGCAGTAAAGGCCAACATACAATTATCCTTCCTAACTGCTTATTGTACCTGAATGTTAATCTATGGGTGGAGCTAGGACATCATAAAGTTATTCATTTATATGCAAGACCACCTACGATGTACACTGCACACTTGCTACTGATTAGGGAGAGTCAGCATGGCTTTGTGCGTGGGAAAACATCTCACAAATTTGAGTATTTTGAGGAGGCAAACAAGAGGATAAACAAGGGCAGGGCAGTAGACATTGTCTATGTAGACTTTAAAAAAGCCTTTGACAAGGTCCTGCATGGTAGGCTAGTCCAGAAAGTTAGAACACATGGGATCCAGAGTGAGTTGGCCAAATGGATACAAAATTGGTGATAGGAGGCAGAGGGTTGGAGATTTCAGATTGGAGGACTGTGTCCTTTGATATGCCACATGGATTGGTGTTGGGTCCTTCAATGTTTGTCACATGTATTAATGATTTGGATGAAAAGGTAGGTGGCATGATCAGTAAGTTTGCAGATGAGACCAAAATTGGTGGTCCAGTGAACAGTGAAGAAGGCTGTCTAAGGTTACAGCAGGCTAAAGATCAACTGGGAAACTGGGATAGAAAATGGCAGATGGAACTCAACTCAGATAAGTGTGAAGTGATACATTTTGGGAAATTAAACAAGGGTAGGACATACATAGTGAACGGCAGGGCCCTGGGGAGTGTCGGTGAACAGAGAAACCTTGGGGTGCAAGTACATAGTTCCCTGAAAGTGGCAACACAGGGAGACAAGGTGGTGAAGAAGGTATGCTTACCTTCATCGGCTGAGACAATGAGTATAAGAGTTGAGACATCATATTACAGTTGTAGATAACATTGGTTAGGCTGCACTTAAAGAGTATTGTGTGTAGTTCTGGTCACCATGCTACAGGAAAGATGTGATTAAGCTCAAGAGGATGTAGGAAAGATTCACAAGGATGTTACCCGGATTGGAAATCTTATCAGGAGAGATTGTATAGGCTAGGTCTTTTACCCTTTGAGCACATGAGGCTGAGAGGTGAGGTGATAGAGGTATATAAAATTATGAGAGGCAATTGCCAGAGCCTGTTTCCCATAGAAGGGACGTCTAAAACTAGAAAGCATATGTCTAAGGTGAGAGGGAGAAGGTTTAAAGGGGACCTAAGAGGTAAATTTTTCACACAAAGTAGTTGGTGTCTGGAATGAGCTGCCAGAGGTGGTGGAGGAGGCAGGAACAGTAACTACGTTTAAAAAGGCACCTGGACAGATACTTGAATGAGCAGAGAGGGATATGGACTTAATGCAGGCAAGTGGCATTAGTATAGATAAGTACGATGGTTAGAATAGATGTGGTGAGCCAAAGGGCGTGTTTCTATGCTGTACAATTCTGTGACCGATTGTCTGGATGAGAAGCCAACAAATCCAGTTCTCACACCCTGAAAATCAGCAATTGTTGCTGCTGCCTCACAGCTCCAGAGACCCTAGTTCCATCCTCCCCTCAGAGGTGTGGAGTTTGCTCATTCTCCCTGTGACCACGCAAGTTTCCTCTGGATGCTCCAGTTTCCTCCAAGACCACAAAGACCTGCAGGCTGGTGGGTTAATTGGCTACTGTAAATTACCCGTTAGCGTAGCTAAGTGGCAAACAGAATTAAAGGGGAGTTGATAAGCATGTGAGAAACAGCAGGTTGCAAAGGTACAGTGAAATAAGGAGGGGGGACTGGGACTGATGGGATTGCTCTGTTGGGAGGGGTGGCATTGATGAGCCAAATGGCCTCCTGTCCTTCTGTTGTTATACATGCCGTTTATATTTAAATATATAATAGTTGTTATAGTAGAGTCATACAGTGATTAAACAATTAAAATAGCACTGGAGAATGAATGGGAATATTGTCTTTCTGACACCACGTTTTAATAGAAACAAAAACATTTGATAGAATTTGTTGAATCTTCTCTGGTATCGACATTTCAAGTCTTAGGTTCAACACCTGCAATCAAAGGTGAGGCATGCTCTGATTTAGTCAAGACCGAAGGTCCATATATCAGACATTTACAAAATATTTTCCAAAGGAGACCACAAAATTCACTTGGGTTTGGAGCGAGAATGATATTTAGGAAATCCAAATGAAGTCTTAAGTACTTTACTCTTATCTCTGTTAAACTTTAAGTATGGTTTCACAACCTTTGGCCAAGAGCCGAAAAAATTGGCGCTTGATTTGTAGACGTTGCCCTGATTCCAGATTCGAAACTTGGTAAACTGGTGCCATCCACTTATCCCTGACAGCCTCACCCTCGTTTACAAGAGTTCCACTCCTGTCCAAGTGGGACAGATGCTGCTTCCTCCCAGAATCCTGGTTATTCTGTGCTTTCACACTCACCTGTGTCAGTGCTGTTCTTTGGAGCCTCCATCAGTCCCTCCAGCACATGATCCACGATGTTCTCTGGGGTGTCAGAGAAGTGCCACAACTTGCTGCTCAGCGTTGACCCATTGGGGCTCATTTCTCCTGATGACAGGGAAGGACTGGTCAGCTCGTCATCTGTGTCTGTCCATTTATTCTCCAGGCATCCAATATCGGGGCTAAACTCATCCTTGGGACTGGGGCTATCATTCCCGGGAACAGTGTCCTTTAAAAAGGGAAGGATTTTGGACGCACTCGGTCTCCGCTTAAGCGTTCCTGGGAAAAAGCCATCTTTATCCACACGACTTCTGGTCAGCGTCGAGGTTTGCTTCTTGAGAAATTTTTCTATTTGCTTCATCCCTGTCATTGTCTTTGAACACTGATCAGGGCTGAAGGATTTCAGCGAGTCTCAACGCCTCGACTGCGTGGGAGGGGCTCTACCTCATCACCAAAGCTGTTTGTTTCAAACCCAGGCGAACATGGTGCTTGAGGGCAGTTCACTCCCAATGACTGTTTGAAGCAAAACAGGAATTTCCATGGCAGTCTGCAAGCTGATACTAGTAGGCAAGAGGCAGGAGACAAAAACAACACAGCCGTAATCAGACAAGGTACTATGCAATCAGAGTGAAGTAAATTCCACAACTTGAAATTAGTGAAAAAGGAGAATTTCTAAAAAGTTCAGACATGTGAAAGTTCTTCTCAATTTAACTATTTGAATCCTCCCATCTTTGCTTATGTTCTCCCTTCTTGAAAGCCCATTATAAAATCAAATAGTCAATGAAGAAAATAGTCAATGTTGCATTTATATAGCGTGTTTCATAATGTTGCCTAGCTTTCTAAGGTTAATCATTTCTGAGGTTACCACCATAACATGGAGCACACCACACATTGCCTCACAAATGCTGCTCTGCAACTGGTGTGGAAGGACAGAATAAACACTTTACCGTCCCAGAATTAGTGTTTGCCCTTCATTTGAGACGAGACTTTTCCCAGACCTCATAACCTCCATTAGAGACTAGTCTGAGAATGGAAACTGACCAGAAGGAGTATCACAGAGACCATTCTATACCCATAACATTGTATAGCAGAGTCAGTACAGCATTAAATCTGCAGTTTTAAACAAACAATTCTGAAATGTACCTTTTTGCCATCTTGAAAAACTATTTAGATTACCTGGGCAGATGTTCCTTATTTAAATCAACTGGATGTATGATTGTTCCCATTATCCCTGGGCTAAGGAAGGTTTGTCAATCAGCCAGGATTCCTACAATTAATTACAAGCTGACTGAAAATATTGCACAGACATTTGTTTTTAAATGTGCAAAGCATTGTGGAGTCTCACAGCACAAAAGCCAAGCCTGTGCCAGCTCTTTAGCAGCTGTCCAATTGATCCCATGTCCAAGGTTGTTATTGCATCTGTTTTCATTGCGTCTTCAGGCAGTGATTTCCAGATCATTACAACTTGTTGTGTAAAACAGATAGTGAGCAAGAACAAAGTACAGTTCTGCAGTGATGTATCCTAATTGTGCAATTTGTGAACTCAGCTGAAGAATGGTCACTTGTACAAGTTACTAGTGATCCAATATCGATGGAACCAACCCCAGCAACCACAACCCAGGGGAGAGGAAAGAAATGAGGAGAGTGGTGGAAGGGGCCAGGGGTGGGGGGAGGGGGGGGGGAGGTGTGGAAGCAGATTGTGTCACAGGAAGGGAAGAAAAGTCTCGAAGGGGTTCTGGACATTCAAACTGAGGTCACATGCAATTAATCCATATCGCACTATGTCTGGTGAAGAAGGCAAGGATGAAGAGTGGGATAAAAGTGTTCAGTGTCTGTATCCAAACGAGCTGTGATGATAAGTAAAAACATTTGTTTGTCTTTCTGTAATTACTGACTCCATTCACGAATCCAAGCCAGAAACAACTGGGAACAAGATATTTTATATAATTCTTCGTACAGCTTTTTCACTGCTCACCTGTCCATCATCAAACAAACCACCTTGTTAACAGAGCTTGGCAGAAGCACAAGCATAACTGCACCAAATAAAAACATCAAAACAGGCTGGAGGCCAAATTTAAATGGCTTAATCATCCTTGAACACCTCACTGGTCATCACCTCAATCGACAAACTGAAATAATTGATGTGATGAGTGAGTTGTCATGGCTCAGCCAAACCTTACTTATTGGAATAGTTTTCTTGTTAGGGATAATGGACGTTGTGGGATACAAATATGCAATCTGTCAGAACTGTAGAATTCCATAAATTTAAGTTGTTTTTAAGCAACGAAGGGTGTGGTAGCTTAACCAGGACAGGAATGAAACTTTTTTTCAGGAACTCAGAAGCAGCACAGTGCACTTCCTGATGAAATCTCTAATGGGAAAGATCCAACTTCATATCAGTCTCACAATGTGCTGATCCAAGGATATCAGGACAGTAGATGGCCTCAGCATACCAGGCCCTGGAAGGGGGAAAACAAGGAATTGGTCTGATCTTGCTGCTCCTAATCATTAGCCAGCATTCCTTGTCGGAAAGGAGGCAAATGTAGATGTTAAATGAATGCAAGATCGGAATCAATGGTCTGGTGAACAGGCTGGGCCTATCAATGAAGAGTCACTGGACTGAGATTCCAAAATGGAAGGCTTAAACTGAACACCCCTCACAAATAAGTGTGTATTTAGCAGAAAAAAATGAAAACTTAAGAGGAATTGTGATTATTACATGGCCAAAGTAAACTATCTTCCCATTCCTTTATTTCCAATTAAATTTTAGTTCATAGAATTATACAGCACAAAAACAGGCCCTTTGGCCCACTGAGTCCCTGCCGACCATCAACCACCAATTACAGTAATCCTACACTTGTTTTTATTCTCTCCACATTCTAATCAATTCCCCTCACATTTTACCACTCACCCACATACTAGGGATAGTAGCCAATTAACCTACCAACCTGCATGTCTTTGGGATGTGGGAGGTATTAGAACATACAGATTCCACACAGACAGTTCCAGAGGTCAGGACCAAACCTGAGTTGTTGGAGCCGTGAGGCAGCAACTCCACCAGCTACATCACCGTGTCACCTCTAATCCCAATCCTGTGTTGCATCTCTTCATCTCAATGGACAACTCCCTCCTCATTGTTACACATGTTTAGGACCTCCTGTGTGTAAAAATCCACATTGGTGAAGCTTAATAATAAAGTGGAAGAGAACCATTTTTAAAGTCCATACCTTGTAGAAAGATCCATGACACATTCTGACACTCTTGGGGGGAGTTTCTCAACAGTTATCTCTCCCTCCCTTCAACAGAGCTGGGTAAATTCAAGAAATTTATATTTTTTGAATAATTAACTTAACAAGTAAATATTTAAATTAATAGGAATTTTTAACTCTATGGTTAATTCTTAATAATTTTTGAATATATTTCATGTTTGTGAATGTCAGAGTTTCGCACAGATATTCAAAGTTCTTTTACAGCTTTAGTAGCCTGAAGACATGTGGCTTATCACAACAGATCAGGCAGCATCCATGGAGGGAAATGGACAGTTGACATTTCAAGTTGAGACCCTTCATCTGGGCTGAAAAATGAAACTGAAAGACTATCTTTCAGTCCAGATGAAGGATCTCAATCCAAAATATCGACTGTCCATTTCCCTCCATAGATGCTGACTGCCCTGCTGAGTTCCCCCAGCTTTTTGTGTGTTGCTCCAGATTCCAGCACCTGGAGTCTTTTGTGTCTCCACGCAACTTATCCGATTGCCATGGCATTTCTTGGGTGGGGTTTGCCATTTACAGTGGGAAGTCCTGTGCTCCACAAATCATGGAACTGCTTGCCTAATTGCACTGCGGGAATACCTCCACCAGAAGGACTGCAGGGGTTCAAGAACATGACTCACCACCACCTTCTCAAGGCCAGCATGGGTTGGGCAATTAATGCTGGCCTTGCTGGTGATGCCCAGAGCTCAGAAATAATAATACAAAATAAAAACTCTCCTGCAAAAAAATTCTATACTCATTAAATTAAACCACAAAGACAACTGAACGAAGACAAATGCCACCAGAAATGCATACTTACCCTCCCAAAATCTTCAGGTTTCAGCTTTATATGATGTACCTGTCTAAATTCTAGCTCCATGGACTGAGCCTGCCACGACCTATCTGCATGTATCAGTTTAAGGTCAGCGAGGTGTATACTCAGGTGTATCAAATATTTCAGTCGGGCGAGGCTGGCTCAGTACTTCTTCCTGCTCAGGATGTTTTGCTTGGTATTATTGCTTGTGACTAGCACATTTCAGATGGTTATATCTACTTCTGCATTCTGGTTTCTTTTTATTACCTCAATGTAATTGTGCATGATATGATCTCTCTGGATAGCAATGCAAACAAAACCTGTTCTCTGTACCTCAGTACATGTGACAATAATAAACCAATACCAATCATAAACTAAATGGTTGGGTCAGGTATGATAAATATTACAAGTACTCATGCTGTGCTCCAGTATAACATTTAATCCCAATTCAAGGGTTTAAATGTTATACTGGAGCACATCTCAGCCTCTCCCTTCTTTCATTAAACGTCTCAGCCTCTGGCACTTTATTCAAGGGAAAGCCAACAGGGGTAGATCTGGGAATTGAAACTTTTCATTCTGTGAGCCATCTTGTTGTTTAACATGGAGATTTGGAGTGACACAAAGGATTTAACACCCAGGTTCTGTTACTAACAGACCTGTTATTCGGCCTCAGGATTTATCCACCAATGGTCACGGCACCATTCTCCCCAAAATTCAAAGGGAATTTCAAACCAAGCAATAAGAAATATAAACATTAACAGAACTGACTTGCCTGGGGTTTGTGAGCTGAAGTGCTACAGCTGGGTTCTGCACAATGTGCTCTGTAGGAGATGGACACTGCTGTATTGGAGGGTGAGCTCTAGAAGTGTGTCACAACCCAGCTCAGTTCTGCCCTCATCAGATATACTTGTCCCATAACACAATGGCAAACAAGCGGGGGAATCCTGGTTGACACTTTCTGCTCCCCACTGTTTTCATCTGTAACTCCTCTACTGCTGTGTAGTCACATCTGGCTGAAGCAACATTTTTTATTCCAGAAGTTCCACAGTGAAAAACAAGCCAGTGTTTAAACTCCAAGCGAATCCTCCAGCTCACCTGATCAACATAACATCCTCTTTTCTCTCATCTACCTGTCCAGCTTCTCCTTAAACTTTCTGCACCACTTGCCTCAGCAACCACACAAATTCAACCTTCTCACCGTTCTGCGGTTGAGAAGCCTCTCCTGATTCATGCTTGTTATTCATTCATGGGATATGGACCCTCCTGGCAAGGTCAGCATTTACTTTGCATTTCTAATTGACTCCAAATTGAATGGCTTGTTAGGCACTTCATTTAAGAGTCAATCACACTGGTGGTGTGGAGTTGCATACAGATCAGAACAGGTTAGCAAGGCTGTCTTTTTTTTGTTTAAAACAAATCTAATTACTGGGGATCCTAGAATTCTGAATTAAAAGACAGAAAATGCTGGAAATATTCAGCAAGTCAGGGAGCATGTGGGAGACAGAAACAGGGTTAACATTTCAGGACAGCGATCTTCCCATTGAACTTCCTTCCCTAAAGGTTATTTGAGAACAAGGTGGATTTTTACAGCTGTCCAGTAATTTAGTCATTTGTGGCTCCCTTAATTTTATGCTCCCAGATATAGACCCGGCTTCCGTTCTGCAGGACAACATAAAGTGCAAACATTTTCACTTTGCTCACCCTTTAGAACCAAGTTAAAATTTTAAAACACCTCCATGTCATCTCTCAATTTTCATTTCTCAGCAGATCCCCAGACCTACTTAGTGCCTCTGGATTTTGTACCCATTCAATCTTGGTATCATTCCTGCAAATTCTTTTGCACTTTATCTGCTGCTTTGTGCCCTGCTGTTCTCTGCTAGTTATTTGCCACAGTGGTTTTGTTACCTTGCTTTTCCAAGCTCAGAATTGACTAGGATTTGATAGTAACAAGTTAATTTGTTTACAATGCAAGGAGGAAAAAAACATAGTATTCTTCCAAATTTTCATTAGCCATTTGGATGACCAGTGCATGCAGAAAGAGAGACATCAAGATTTCCTTGCTTTTAGATTCATTCATAGAACAAAAAGCTTATTTAAAAAAAAGGAATTGGTTTATATTCATGGAACAATAGATGTTCTTAGGGAAGAATTTTTCCCAAGGTAGATACTGAAGCATTTAAGAAAGGCATTCATATATTGATCCATAAAAGAAAAAATGCTAATTGTCCCCCTGCCTGTGCCAGCGACTCATTGACTAAAAGAGCCAATTACTGATTTGCATTACATATTATGTGTTGATTGGCTCAGAACTGAATCACCGATTTAAAAATAACCAGTGTGCTCAACAATTACTGAAGTTTGATTGGCAGGTTTTTTAATTACTGGGGCAATAAAGCCATGCAAAAATTATCTGTAAAAAAATGTCATTAATGACTACATTAAAAAAGATTATTTTCAAATGGTAACAGAATGTGACCTCTAAAGAGGGACAAAATGTACAGCAGCAATCAACATTAGAACTGCTTGGAATGGATCAAAGGATTT
>JARFYF010000058.1:8672520-8684456 GCA_030265395.1 Rhina ancylostomus | reverse complement strand
CTACAGCAGCCTATTTGGTCCAGCCTTGCTACCAGTCTGACCAATAAGAGGTTGGAAAGGCCACGTCCCAACTAAAAAACAATAGGGCCTCAAGAGTAGATGGTATCCCGGCTAAATATCTTAAACAGCGGTGAGAAACTTCAATTATAAATCCATAATCTTGTTGCCTATGTCTGGGAAGAGGAGGATATCCTATGGAACCTTGGAGGTGTGATTGTAACGGTCTTCAAGAAAGGAGACATCTGTGTGGTAATTACAGAGTGGTCTCGTTGCCATTGGAAAGTCACCTTCTCCTCCCATCGGCAGCTTCCCGAATCTCAGTGTGGATTCTGCCCATCTAGAGGTACAGTGGACATGATCTTCACCATGCAACATCTCCATGAGAAACGTGGAGAATGGCACCAGCAGTTCGACCTTCTTTTGACCTCACTAAAACCTTTGATGCCATTAACTTAGATGAACTGTCTTGTACTCTCCTCAAATTCAGCTGTCCACAGAATTCCTTTCCATTTCACATTTGCTTTCTGATTGTCTGCAAGCCATAATCCTAATTTGTGGATCTACAACTGAGCCATTTAATGAAGATAAGTATATTACAAGGCTGCATCACTACTCCAACATCTTTATCAATCTTTCTTGCTGCAATGCTGCATCTTATAGCCAACAATATTTAATTTGGATGGATGAATTCCAATTATCTTGGGCATTAGTGATCCACTGGTAGTGCTATGGGGTGCATATTATGCTTAAACCTTTACAGTGCTAAT
This sequence comes from Rhina ancylostomus, assembly GCA_030265395.1. Taxonomy (NCBI): domain Eukaryota; kingdom Metazoa; phylum Chordata; class Chondrichthyes; order Rhinopristiformes; family Rhinidae; genus Rhina; species Rhina ancylostomus. Next base: position 8,683,689 of record JARFYF010000058.1, on the reverse strand, counting down.
ATTCACTGTAAATAAAATGGCTCCAATCTTTCTTGAATTTCTTCCAGATCATCTGCTGGAACAAGCCTTGGTTGGCCCATCACCAAATCCTCTGATAATGTCCTATTTGAAGTATGCAATAAGTTCACAGGTAAGGGGCTTAAAACTCAATAAATTGAGGAAATCAAGCTGTGGGCTGTGATTCTAAAATTATAGTGTCCATTGCCAGAACCTTAGACCACTTGATCACACTTACATACTTTTTGTATTGAGTGTCTGGAAGTTTGAAAAGTATTTTTTTTGTGTGTGGTGGTTAAACAGAGGACTAGTGTCTATTTAAATTCAATAAATGCAAACTCGCAGGAACTTAAAGTTCAACTTTACATGTGGGGCCCTACAGCTGCGTGGTGTTCAAGCTATGGCCCACAAAGTCAAGACCTGATAATCATCAGGATGAGACTTTTGACTGAGGCCATGTAAGTTCTTTAACTTGGAAAAGGATCAGTAGCACTATTTTAAAAAAGATGAGAGAGATATTCCAGGAGTACCTGGTCAATATTCATTATTCATTTAGTTCTATTCTAAGATTTTCTTCAGTTGCCAAGCCTACCATATTTACAGTTGGAATAATCAGAAGAAGGTCATGTACCATTATTATATATTTGGAGGTATGAGGATTTGTACATTACAACCGTGTGTTCCATTAGTTATTAAGCAGTATTTTTGTGCTAAATACTTGAGTTTTTAGCTGTTTTCTTTTTACATTCTAACTTTACACAAACACAGTATTTAACTAAAGGTTAAGTGCTTCTGATTGACAATATAGGTATAATTAGTTGTTCAGTAGTGGAACTAATGGCTGTTATAATGATGCAGTTGCTTCATGTCAATGTAAAAACATCAGCATAAAAATACTTAAGAAAGCTTACAGAATTCTCAATGATAAGAATTCATCAGCCTTCTTGTTGACTTCCTTGTTTTAGAAAAAGAAATGACCTATCATTTGCAAATCCCCTTTCTGTTAGTTGATCATCATCATGTTACACATGAGGAAAACAAATTGGCAGAAAATGGAAACTAAAAGCCCGTCTTGTTTTTGAGATGTTTTTCAATGTCGTTCTCACCAATTTACTTCAAATTATTTTGTTAACTTTATTGCAGAGAGACATTGAAGGAGTAGTCAGTGAATTAAGTGTTCGGAGTCTAGTTCTTTTATAGCTACAATTATCATCTCTGTTCTGTTCAGAAACACTATTACTTCAGGCTCTGAATTTCTTTTGCTTGCTTTTCCAGATGGTGTCTTATGCAAGTGTCATGTCTGCTATTGCAAAGGTCTGTATTTGAATTAGTTGGGTGATTTTAGAATGCAGAAATCTGAAACATTACTGATTATGCTCGTAAAAAAAGAGGATGAGTATCAATACTGTTCATTCTTCCTGTCGATCTTTCCCTACTTGTAGTCTGGGGTGAAGATGAAGCATCAACTGACTAAATGTCACAACTATGTTTTGGTAGTAGTCTTGTTTGAAAATCTTGTTTGATGCTTTCGGTCCATTTATTTGAGATACCCGTTCAACTATGGAATGTAGCATATTTTCAGTGACTAGAATAGAAGGTAAGATTGCACCTTCATGGAAGTGATAAATAATTCAAAAGTTTAATCTTATCTTTATTGACTGGGTCAGGCCTTGCCCTTGTTTTGCTTGTTTCACCCCTACATTTTTTGACCGCTTTTTGAACCAGTCATTTCTGTGTCTGAATGTATTGACGTGGATTTGTGCCCTTTCCTGACCTACCCAGTCAGTCCATGTATACTATCTGCTGGTTTTCACCTCATTTCCATTTATTACTTAAAGGAAACATTTGCACAGGTAGTTATATACAATCAATTAGTATATATTATTCAGAATACCTGAATTCGTTTAGCTGAAGTCATTCTTTTAACGGCATCTGCTGATATTTTTTTCAATTTATTCCTTTTGGGGGAATTTTATCAGTCTGTTTCAATTTCTGATGAAGGGTTTTTGCCCGAAACTTTTATCTTCTTGACCACCAATGAACCAGTATTTTATGCCTTTAATTTTTAAAGAAATTAGAATTATTTCCCTTCTCTGTTCCTTTCTAAAACTCAAACCAAACAGTGCAGATTTGAATGGGTTTGTTTTCTGGCATGCAAATAAATTGCTTTCTGATCTTCATTAATGTCATTTGTTGTATTTACTATATCAAAGAGGCATGATCATTATATGTTCAAGATCACTATATTTTCAGTGAGTAAGTATTTTTAATAAAATGTTGTTTCAGTTTGAAGATTACTCCAGAGAATTGTGTGTTAAAGCTCTGTTAGAACTAATGGACATGTTTTGTGATCGACTCAGGTCAGTAGTGGTTCATGCCTTTAAATTGTTGTTCCGTTCTTCTCTTCTTCCTGGCCCTTAAGTATAATATGACAATATCGTTTGATAGAAGGAATTGCAACAAAACCACAATAGGCATTTAGTATTTCAACTATGAGGAAAGACCAAGAGACTTGTAAATATTTATGCAAGAGTGAAGGAAGATGAAGACAAATTATGATTTAGGCATGTACACTGATGAAAGGTACATGACCAAATTAGTCTTCATTTGTTTATTGTCTGCACACATAGCAGCAAACCTGCTATTTACCACCTTTTGTTTACATTTTCATTTTTCAAATGACTGAATGTAAATGTTTATAAATAGACTAAAAAATTTGCATTTCTATCTCTGCTTCTACATAATGAAATTATTTTCAAAGCTTTCTATGCCAAGGCCTAATGGTGCTTTCTAATCCTCCAGCTGTCATGGCAAAGCAGAAGAATGCATAAGTCTCTGTCGAGCATTGCTAAGTACACTAGGGTGGTTGTTGAAGTGTGCTGCTCATTTTACTGAAAGGCTGAAGGATGGACCAGATGCGGCTTCTGGGGAAGAACAGCTCCAACTCTGTGTTAGTCGGATTGAGAAAATTGTGAACAGTAAGAAGAATAGAGCTCTTCTTCATATTGCAAGGCTGGAAGAACAAGGTACATGTGCTGGGCTAAATTACTGGCATTCATAAATTAGATGCTTTACTTCAGTTTTCTATGTAAAGAAATCCACTCATGATGGTGTAATGAGTGAACAGCATGAGAATGCAGTGCGGTACTAAGCTTGAATTCAGAAGGCACCAAGATTCAATCCATCCCCACTGAACTCGACATCAGTAGTTGTTTATGGACTGCAGTTAACCTCAGTGACCATAGGTTTGATGGGTGAAAATTGACGTAGGTTTCGTCACTAGCTTGTTGTCTAATCATATGTCTTGGCTGTGTTGCACTCAATTATTGGAGCCTTTGGGCATTCACTGTATACTCATGAAGAATTCTGCAGACAAATTACATGAGCCGTTTCTAACCATGGAACAGTACCATACAAGATATTTGAAAAAATTGGCAGTAATTCCTATGCAGCAGTTTAAGAACTAGAGAGATGCAGATCTGGAAAACTATTCACTTACCAGCTAGCTAGAACCAATTTACTTTCTGCCTCTCATTAGGTAGAAAAGCGTCCTTACATTAAATGAATCAGAAGACAGAGAGAGCAAAAGACGACAAGAAATAGGAACGTGAATAGGCCATTCAGCTCCTCAAGCCTGCTCTGCCATTCGATAAGATTATGGCTGATCCAACTTTCTTCATCCACTTTTCTGCCCTATCTTGATAATTCTTAATTCCCTTACAAATTAAAAATCTAATTTTTATCAGCATTGAATATATTCAGGGATTCGACCTCCACAGTTTTCTGGAACAAGGAATTATAAAGACTCATAACCCTTTGAGAGTATAATTATTTTCTTCATCTGTCTTAAATGAGCACTCGCTGATTCTAAGGCTGTGCCCTTTAATCCTAGACACTCCCATAAGGGAAATATCCTCCGAGTATTTATCCTGTCAAGCCCATAAGACTCTGTGTTTCAATAAGATTTTCCTCTCATTCTTCTAAACTCCAATGACTATAGATCCAACCTGTTCAATTTTTCCTTATAAGGCAATCTCTTCATACCTGGGATCAGTCTAGTATACCTCATCTGAACTACCTACAGTGATGGGTCTTTCCTGAAATAAAGGTACCCAAACTGTTGAGGCTCCAGCACCAATTCTGTGACAAAGCACTCATTAAATCTTGCCAACCAGAAAAACACCCATTTATGCCTACTCTGTTTCCTGTTAGCTAGCCAATCTTCCCAGCTTGTGATAACCATCCGTCTATTTGTTCCTCCATGTCCATCTTCTATATTATTGTGCTTAGAAGAATGTACTTGAGAGAATAGTTGACTTTTCTCCAAGTTAATGGTAGATTTGCCCTTGCAACTTGCTTTAATATTTCATCTTGACATACGGGCAATATGCATATTGAAAAAGTCTCAATTATCATCATTGACGGTACTCAGCTATGTAGTGAACGTTAAGATGTCTCTCAAATGTGCATTAAGATTGTAATCTGTTCATGTACTCCAATTTTAGTTACGTGGGCTAATGTGGAGCAAGCATTCATAAAACTAACAGAAAACTGTAACAAAATAAGCAATCAGCAGCTCAGGTTGCGGCTGGAAGAATGTATTGGTTTGATTAAAAGGTAAGGCTTTCCATTCTGTTGTCATGTTAAGCTGTTGCTGTCATTTCCAAAGTCAACTGGATTTGAATCCAGAATGATAAGTTTACTTTTATCTTTTAAGATTGAAGGGGAAAAGTTAAGATATTCTCCCAAATCATTTGTTCCTGGAATTACATTTCATAAATCTCAAACACTGAAGAAGTACAACACCAGAAATTGTAGAAAAGCTTGATGGAATATCCTTTCCCATAGTAGAATATCTCAGGGTTGTCAGTTGTTGCTGCAAGTCGAGAGTTCTCTCGAGTCCCATTCTCAGCACTTGGCACCAAATTTAGCATGATCCTCCATTGCAGTATTGATGTAAGTGTGTGCTGCTGGAGCTGCCATTTTGTGGATGAAACTGAGGTCTCATCTCTCTGTCAGCTGAATGTAAAGAATGCCTGAAGTGAATGAAGAAAAGCAGGAGCATTCTTCACATCTTCCAGCCAATATCTGTCCTTCAAATCAGCATCACTGAAATAAGTTATTCTTTTGCTGCAGGAAGATCTTACTTAGTGCAAAATGACTAACAAATCTCTCAGTACAGCAGTTCTCTGCATTTCAGAAATACTCAGAGCTGTAAAGAATTTTGGAACTTTCTGAGGTTGTGAAGTATAACATATGTTTAAATAAGAGTGAAAAAAATCCTTTAATTGGCCAATCATTAAAACTTTTGGTTATGTTCCCTACTGCAGAATCTGCTCAATATCTATTACATTTTCTTTTATTGTAGATCATGAAACACACATCTACTCTCTGATTATTTTTTTTCTTCCATTTAATTTCAAAATTCATGTGATTTTAAAGATTTAACTATAGAATGCATTATTCCATCCAAGTTATTGCTTCAGAAGTGGTGCATTTGATTTTATCTACTACCCATGTGATTACTTTGAATACAGACTGAAGCAATATTGTTGCAACTTATCTCCTGTTAGTTCAGGTGGCACGGCAGTTATTAGCAACTTGTACCCCAGTAGCTTTTTGTTTTCTCCTGCCCCAAAATTACTTAATAGTGTAGTAATGGGAAAGTTAAGTAATGTCATTGTAAGAGTTCATTTTTTATTAAGTGACTTCGATGCTGGTAATGTCCGGATTATGATTATTGTCAAAGTTAATTAATAAATGACAGTAAGAATACTCTGGAAAGAAAGAGTAGAGAAAATAGAAATCTTAATTTTACATAGGCCATGAAACAATATTATTTTGCACCGAGCATCGTATGAAAGAATAACTGCAATAATAATGCTTTCAGCTGTATTCCATATAGTATACAAAACTGATAGTTGCAAACAAAATGTCACTTTTCCTTAAGCTGTCCTTCTGTGTTGCCATCGGATACATGTTGGCTTTCTCATGTAAGCTGTTAACAAATAGATCTATTCCTCCACCTCTCTAGACTCAACAGTCACTGTATTTAAATGGTTGTAAATACTTTTTCCACCATGAGGTTTGCAAGACTAAAGTAATTCTCTGCAGCTCCCACCGTTATTATTGATTCCAAACCTCAACTCTTTCTGTGTTCAAACAGTTTGAATGCAGCAGTGCCTTTATCCTGTTTAATCCTGACTTGTGCTTTGTTGATAACCTATTCATCACCAAGACCTAGGCGCCACATTCAGACGTGCAAATTCACCCCCAGCCCAGACAACCTGCCTAACGGACCTCATAAGCATTTGGGAACTGGTTTCTGAATTGAGAAAGCTGCTATAGACTAGACAGGAAACATAACCATACTCGCAGAATCATTACCTTCCAGATGATGTGCCAGACAACTCCACTACAATTATATTCTCTCCCACCAGATGTGGTGCCATGGTGGTACAGGTCCTCCCCAGGTTATGAATGCCCAGATATGTACAGCTCGTATATACAAACAAGCGTTTGGGAGACAGGATGAATTTGCCAGCTGCTACAGGGCTGCAGACACTTTTTTGCTATTTGGGAATTCGGTTTGCAGTGAATTCTAAATGGTTGTGTTAAATGCCCTGGTTTAACTGCAGATTGCTCATGATTGGCCTATGTTTTTATTTAAATATATGGCTGGGCAGCTGCATTTCTGACGTGAACTGTTTGGGTTAGAGTTGGAGATAGGTGTAGCACTGTATGCCAACAAGAACACCAAAGATACTCGAACTTGTCCTTACCATTATACCTGTTACACATTCCCAATCATCATCAAAATGATGGAGCATGTCATTCGATACTATCATCAAGCAGCACTCTGTCACCAATAATCTGCTCGATCATGCTAAGTTTAGGTTTTGCCAAGAACACTCAGGTTCAAATCTCATTAACAGTGCTAAGTTCTCTACCATCAATTTCTTGAGTGTTGCATTGGCCAGAAGCTCAACTGGACCTACCACAGAAATATTGTGACTACAGAAGCAGCTCAGAGACTAAATGACCCTTTCCTGACACCCCGAAACTTTAAGGCACGTAAGGAATATGATGGAATACTCTCCACTTTCCTGGCTGAGTGCAACTCCAACACTCTCAAGAAGTTCAACATCATCCAGGCTAAAGCAGCCCATTCGATTGGCATCCTCTTTGTCATCCTAAACATTCATTCCTCCCACCACCCCATTCACAGTGGCTGAAGTTTGTGCCAGCTGCCAAATGTACTTCACCTACGCATTGTGTGAGTACGTTCTCCAGAAGGATTCCAGCAGTCCAAAAAGGACCGCTCACTTCCCAAGAGCAATTAGATATTTGCCATAAGAGCTAGTTTTACCAGCATCCTGGAAAATGAATAAGCAAAGAAGATTAGTTTATTATACCTTTATAGAAGTGGAATAAATTTAAGACTGCGGGAATGCAGAAAGGTTATTTGACGAGTAGTTTTGTCATTTGTTCAAGACTTGTATGGGCCTTTTTTCATTGTTGCACATATTACTGATTTTCAGGAACATTTATTTGTGAAAAATTCATTTTCAAAAATTTAGATTTGATAGCACCACCATGAAGTTTAGTAAATTGCTGTTTTTATATGCAATATTAAGCAATACTATTTATTTCTAGTGTTCCAGTCATAACAGCTCAGTCTGAGCAGAACACCAAGATGGAATTCCCCACTGTTCATGCCCTGATTATGTTGGAGGGAACTCTCAATCTCACATCTGATACTCAATCACTTGTTGAACAGCTGATCATGGTGAAAAGAATGCAGGTAACTGGGAGCCAGTGGAATTTTAAACTTTATTACGGAAGCAAAATAATGAATGTCATTGCTGTCATCTTGCCATTTTGTATCACAGATTAGAATGGGGTCAGACATATCATATTTGTAAATAAAGCTTTGTACCAGCATTATGAGAGCCGTTACAATTGTGTTATATTTTACACCTCATCTGCATTCTTGGTTTTGAAATAAAATGTATACAAATTATGGATATATGTTACTGGAAAAAAAACAGTTAAAGTAGTAATTTCAATTTCCAAATGAAAATGTAAGGGTAAAAGTGGGGCTATTTGGCCTTTGCTTCAAAGAGTGTTACATAGATATGGCAGTCGAGGGCTCAATCCAGCTTAACCTCTAGGGACACAATGAAAAGATGAAACAGCCAAAAGGATATAGTGTGGTGTATGGAGTCTGACAGTGATCGAACAGATGCAGAATGAAAGCATATAAGAATGAAGTTCTGTTGGTGTTAACGAAGATAGCTTATTACTGTTAGAACAGAGTGATTTGCTGGAGAAGCTATTCTGTAGTTGTGAAGTGCATGAATCTACAAGTCCCTTCTAGGTTGCTAAAATTGGCTTTTTTATCCATTAAACATATGATTTACCCTAACAGGAAAGTAGTTCTGCTTAGCACAAGGTTGTTGGCAGTCAATAAACTTGCACAATCTAAGCTAAGATTCTGATTAGGATTCTAGACTCTAACTGAACAGTATAGAATTGGGTTTGTTACCATTGGGTAGGAGGTTGTTCCATTAGGAGAGAGATGTGAAGAAATTTCTTCATGTCACAGGTTTTAAATATTTGGAATTCTTTAAGTCAAGGGGCTGTGAATTCTCATTCATTGAGTATATTCAAGGCGGAGATTGATTGCTTGTTCACTAAGGGAATTGGAGGACACGGGAATCCAGCTGGAAAATGGAGTGGGCATAGGATCAGCCATGATATTATTAAATGGGAAGGTAGCTCAAGGGGGCTATATAGCCTACTCCAAGGTCTATGTTCTTACCATGCGTCACTATAAAGGCAGCACGTGTTCCCAGTCAGACTGGAGTTGGAGCCTTCCATAATTTTGTTGTCTTTGTTTCGTATCCCTATTGTGAAGTTGATGACAATGTGAATTAGGCTTGTGCTAAGTGCTTACTGTATGTATTGCCTAAAATCCACTAGTGGGAAATCAGAAATGATTCCAATGCAGGAAGCTTGATGAGAGAGAATTTAATTCCAAGTATTAATGATTGTTTATTTTTTAGCGAATCCCTTCGCCTCTCTTTTTACTGGAAATCTGGAAGGCCTGTTTTGTTGGCCTTATTGAATCCCCAGAGGGAACTGAAGAGTTAAAGTGGACTGCATTCACATTCCTCAAGGTAAAGGTGCCACCTTTCATTATGTTGCTCTGATATTGGGAATTTTGATTTGAATGACCACAGACGCTACCCCATGTGCTGGGCAATTTCAACATTCTGCTTTTGATTTCAGTTCTTTACAACAGTTCAGACTTGTATTTTATAGTTATTGCATATCTCTTTGTTTTTTTTCTCTGTCTCTCTAACTTCCCTCATTAATTTATCAACTAGATGGCTTTGCAAACAGCATGTCACCATGGTAACCCTGGCCTCGCCCTGTCAGAGGTAATCCGTTTAATCCATGCCACTTTTCTGAAACTTGAAAGTGACTTATTTTCTCACTTTTCCAGTGCTGATGGAAAGGTCTTTGACCTAAACGTTAACTCTTTCTCCTTTCACACATGCTGCCCCACCTATTGAGTGTTTAATTTTTTTGTTTTTATCTGAGTTAGCTGCAATCTTTCTAGTGTGTCCCAAAAGCTGCACACCTGGCTTGGATTTTTGACTTTAACATGGATATTAGTTAACAAGCAGATTGATCCAGAGTAGTGTTTTTGCAGTCTCTGGAGCATTTCATTTTTCCACCATGCACTCACATTTTCCACTGATAGCACTCTGTGCTTTCTTAAATGCATCCAGTAACTGGCTTTAACCACACTTTTATCCAATATCTTATTTGTTCTCCACCACCCGCCCCCAAAAAGCCACTATCATCTTAAACCATCTCATCCTCCTCTTCCATCGTGATGTAATCAAGCTTCATTCAGCACCATGGAAGTAATTTAAATTATGTCTTTGGGTTAAAGACAATTTCTGGAATTTTGCTTGAATGTAGTTATAATTATATATTTACCTGGTGTCTAATCTTTCTAGGTTCCACAGGCATTATTGAAGCTTAAGAAATACCCTCTTGGTGATAAAGTAAGTTGTTTTTTGATTTAAGATGTCTTTTTATCAATATTTTGTTTTTGTATATTCACAATTTAGGAAATATCAGGCAGGTGAATTTGTTATTTACAGAATTCTGGTTGAAGGACAAAGAAACAAAGTTTGAATAACAAGATAGGTCAAAGTAGCAGTTGCTTTCAGTTCATACATGGGTCTTGTAGACTGGGGAAGAAAGACTGAATATGGTAAAGAGTTCCATAGTTTTGATATCCTGGTTAGAAAACCATTCATTGAGCTGGATTTCTGTTATCACAGATGAGTAACTGGTGTCATATTTTGAATTTGTGAAGAATTAGGACAGTTGGGAGGGAGAGAAACAAATGGTGAAGAACATTGGTGATGGAGAGAGGAAAATCACTATCTTGGAATGTACCCTGCTGTTATGACACTAGCATAAACTTTCTGACGTATGGAATAGAAGTAGGAGGAGGCCATTTGTCCCCTTGTGCTTGATCTGCCATTTAATAAAATCGTGGCTGATGGTTTACCTCAGCACCACTTTCCTACACTCACCCCTTGTTCCTTGGTTCCCTTAATATCTAAAAATCTATTATATTGATCTTTGTGTTAGATATAGATGGGTTGACCCTCCATGGTACCTTTAAGTGTAGTAATTTCCCAAGAGTCACCACCAGTTAGGTAAAGAAATTTCGCTTCATTTCTTCCTGATTGGCCAACCCATTATTTGGAGACTGGGACCCCTGATTCTAGCACCCCAGAGGACACACTATAAGAATTAGTAGTAGTAGGCCTCTCAACCTTTTGAGCGTCCTTTGTAATTTAATAAGACCATGACAGATCTTATTGTAACCTCAACTCCACATTTCTACTTACCTGCCATAACCTTTCACTCTATTGGTTGACAAGTACCTATCTGCTTCAAAAAAAATCCAAAGACTCTGCTTCCACTAACCTTTGAGGAACAATGTTCTAAAGCTGCATCCTCACCCATTTAAGCTGTTCTTAAATGGGTGACCCCTTATTTTGAAACTTTGACCACTAGTTCTAGATGCTGCCACAAGAGGAAATGTCCTCTCCATATCTACCAGTCAAGACCCCCATT
>JARFYF010000058.1:8648781-8662139 GCA_030265395.1 Rhina ancylostomus | reverse complement strand
CAATTTTTATTTTGGAATTTGAGCTATTGAGAACAGTAGAGGCTTGCAAGTATTGAGTTAAGAAGTGTGCAAGACCTATGGCAGAATAGGATTCATCATTTGAATTTCTGATGAGCTGAGCTGAAGTTTATGGAGCTTTCTGGATGCAACCTATCAAGGATAGTATAGGATGTGTCAAATCTGGACAGTGAAAGAGCATGTAGAGAGCAAGTGCCTATCATTTTTGCATACAGTAATTAAATTTTGTATCCTTATATTGACATGGCTATTAGTACATCAAAATGTATGTTGCAAAATCCTTTATACGTAATATAAAACAATCTAGTATCCGATCTGGTTTATTACTAGCGGCATTAAAGAATTGCTGATATTATTTATTAAGTCCTTACTGTTTGAGTTTGCAAAGCAGGTTCATAGGAACCAGGAGAAAACAAATTACTTTTCAGAAAGTGTGTGACGGTAACATTTATCTTGGCAACAATGCAAAATGATGAACTCCATCAGAGAAACAACCTGCAACCTCTGATTTGGAGACGCAGATTTAAAGTAATTAGTGGAAGGACTAAAGAGGACGTTTTTGCCCAGAAGTTGGTATGGGTCTGCAAAGGGTGATAGAAGCAGAAAACCTTTCACATTTGAACAATACTTGAATTTGTACTTGAAGACCCATGACCTGCAAGGTTTACAGATCAAGTCCAAGATTAGGCTGGGGAGCTTTTTCTTCACCTGTACAAACATGATTGGTCAAACAGTTGCTTCCTGTGTCATAAATTTCCTATGATTCTATGAATTAATTTTCTCCAACTTTTTATTTTATCTTAGGTTAAATGAGTTTGCCAAGCACATCTGTGGGGAGGGATGTAAGTATACGTAACATTAAGATCTGATTCGATTAGTTTGGTGTTCAATCTGACATCTCATCCAAGTGCCTATTCTTTCAGTATCTGCTTAGGCAGTGAGTACTCACAATTCCAATGTGGAGGTAATAGTAACCAGATACCAAGGTATGCAACACTCGTGTTTACCAGCAGGTATGATTAGATAAGAGACTAAAACCTGACTGCATTTTTCTTTGCAAACTGACAGAATGCTGGAAACAGCTCTGTCTATATTGCTAAAGAGCAACTAACAAAACAGGTCAGAAAAGTCCTTTTTTTTTTAATGTGGTTCACTATAACACAGTATGGTGCAATGAGCTACCGCACTTACAGAATGTCCCATAATGTTCATTGGAGTGAGAGGAAGGAATGATGTGTTAGACAACTGCCAAGAAAAGGATTCTGATTAAATCTGCTTTGCAGTGATGGAACTTCACTTATTACTGACCTTCCTTTGATTCTCAGAATGGGGTGAATACACTCCATATGTTGCATGATAAAATGGTGCATTTATTGCACGTGTTGTGTTTCCCCGATAATTGCCGAGAATTACACCTTCATGGGAATAGTAAATTTATCTGGTGGACACAGCATGTCAGAATGTCTTGGAAAGTGACCCAGAATTGTAACATTGGGAAAATAGTACTTGGGTGGATTCGTAGATATTTCATTGGGCTTGTTATACATAGGGCATGGTCTTAATTATCCAGCAAGGCAGATGGGGAAGCTAAACTCATTTATTCAACTAAACCTGGAATAAAAAGCTAATATCCATAATGGGGATGACAAAACTGTCATATTCTTGTTTTAAAAAAAAATCAATCTGGATCACTAATATATTTTAAGGAAGAAAACCTGCTTTGCTTACCTGATATGGCACCAGACCTATAGCAGTTTGTTAGCAGTTTGCTCTGAAATGGCCTTGTAAACCACTCATTTGTTCCAAACCACTGGGCACTATTCAGGTACCTTCACTATGTGCACTGCAGCAGTTCAGAAAACTGGCCTTACCAGACACCTACATGCCATGAATGAATAAATAAATGCTCTGTGAAGCAAACTGCAATTTCTGGTAACCACTTGTGAGGGTGGAGTGTTGGAGATGGTATTGTGGGGTCTAAATGCTGAAGTCTAAATGCTGTTATCTGTAATACTATGTTCCTTCAGAAATGAATTGCTCAAGCCTTCACCACTGTAATCTGCACAGAATTACTTGTTCAATGTGAATTTTAATTCTTTTATGTTCTATTCTTGAAGCTAAAAAAAATGATGTTTAACGCCATGCCAAGTTAGATGTAACTGAGATTTTTAAGACATTAATTACTGTTCAACAATGTCCTTGGTCCTAAAAATCTAATTTAATTTGTGACATCTAATCGTCTCAATTAGTTGATCTTAAAATAATTGTTCTTGTATAAATTTTGATATTTTAATTTCTACCATAAGACCACTCTCCATAAAATGTAAAATTGGAAGTTCTGGTTTCTGGTTGCACTGGGTGAATGATCTTGAATTGGTTGTGTGCTTGGTCATTTTGCTGACTCTATTGAGATCAGAGTTTTGTGAGCTATGCGCAGTTCTGGTAAAGTCGGTGTTTTATGGGGGAGAAAAGTACATTCCACCCTTGAGTGTAGTATCAAAGAATCATTGTAATATTGAAGTAAGTGGATATAAAAGGGAAAACATTCCAGTGGATAGAGTGATAACTTACACAACGGGAAATTGTTGTGGTTGATGGAAGTTTATCACTTCAGCCCCAGAATATCACTGCACAAATTCTTCAGGGCAGTGCCCTGGACCAACCATCTTCAACTGCTTCTTCAATAACATTCTTTCCATTCAAGAGTCAGAACTGGGAATGTCCACTGGCTGCACCATGTTCAATAACATTTACAACTCTCAGCAAATGAAGCAACCCATGCCTGCATGTAGCAGGACCTAAGAAACATTCAGATATGGGCTGATAAAGTGGTAGGTAATGTTTCTGCCACAAAAGGGTGAGACAACGATCATATCCAATAAGAGAGCCTAACTACCTACCTTTGATATTTAGTGGTACTACCATCTCTGAGACCATCACCATTGACCAGACTAGCCATTTTAATGGTGTGCCTGTGAGAGCAGATCAGAGTTTGGGTATCCTGTTACAACTGATCCACCTCCTGACATCCCAAAGCATGTCCACCTTCTGCATTGCACATCAGCAGTATGATGGAATGCTCTCCACTTGCCCCAACAGCTCCCAAGAAGCTCGCTGCCATCTGGAGACAAAGCATTGTCTATCCCAAATAGTAATTTTCCTTTGTGCTTGTTCATGGTGCTGCAAAGTGCACCAATCTACAAAATGCACTGCTATTACTTGCCCAGGCCACTCCAAAAGCACCTCCCCAATTCACAAACCCAATACCAAAGGCCACACACACAGCTGCTTCAGGTTCCCATCCAAAATGCACACCATTCTAATTTGGGGAAAATGTCACCAGTCCTTCAGTACCCTTGGAAGTAAATCTGGTGCAACAGCATGAGGGGAATATCTTCACCAGAGGGAACACAATGGTTCAAGAAGCTGACTCATCATCAGGATCCCAAAACATTTAGTGGTGAGCAAGATCTTTGAAAATTGAACGTCAAAAGAAAAAAAATCAACTTATTGAATCACTACTTGAAAAGTTCTTGTTAGATCAACAAGAAAGCCTTTAATCAAGAGCAGCCGGATTAAAATCTATTGATATATTGTCTTTCTTTTCCAGCAAAAGCAGCCTCTGTCCGAGCATTACTATTTGACATTTCCTTCCTCATGCTGTGTCATGTTGCTCAAACTTACGGATCTGATGTAAGTGCAATATGGGCTCGTAAATCTGTTAGAATGAAATTTACTATGCATAACAAGCACCCTGTATTTAAGCATCATCATGGTAACTGTCAATGCAAATTATCACCACCAATTAAGCTGCTGCTGATAATCATGTATCAATGCAAATATACCGATGGATTTTTTTTTAGTTCCAAATAATCTTCCCCATCTGTATTTATCTACAAATCACATGTTGATTGCAGTCAGTGGAACTTTGATGCTTTAATGGAGTTTCTTTAGAGCAGGGATATCCAACCTTTTATTTTGGGGACTTTTCCAGTCAGAGCTAAAGACTATGGGCCAACATATTTACTGGTTCTCCTGCAGAGATCCCTGGCCATATGCAGTGACGTCAGATGGCATATGATACTCTTGCCTCATCACATGGACAAAATTCGGCACTTACATGGCCTTGAATACTGAAGTTGATGTTAATTGGAAGTTTGAGGCCTGCTTTGACATTAACTGAAGGGGCTGAATTGACCTGGGCCTCTAATAGAGAGTATAAGGAGCTATCTCCCTACAGGTGGTTATATATAACTGTTCTTTCTTGAAAAATCTTGCCTTGTCCCAACTTCTTTACAATTCCTTACTGCCAGTGTCCTTCTAACACTTTGGGCTTATGTTCATAGACCAGTACACACAGGAACAGACCCTTGGGCAAATCATGATGCCAATTTAAACTAATCCCATCTGCCTACATGTGATCTATATCCCTTTATTCCCTGCATGTTCATGTGCCTCTTAAACGTTGTTATCATATCTGCTTCTTCCACCTCCCTCCAACAGCGTGTTCCAAGCACCTACCACTCTGTGTTTCAAAAAAAAAACTTACCTAGCAAATCTTTAAATCTTCTTCCTCTCACCTTAAAGCTATGCCCTTTAGTGTTTGACATTTCCACCCTGGGAAAAAGGACTCTGACTATCTGCCCTACAATAATGTCATAGTTACTTCAATTTTATATACTTTTCCTCTCATAATTTTGTATACTTCTATCAGGTCACTCCTTAGCCACTGAGGAGCAACCTGATAGATCCAACCAAAACTTTGTTCAACCCCTCCTTATAGCTAATAGTCTCTAAATCCAAGCAATATCCTAGCGAATCTCATCTGCACCCTCTCCAAAGCCTTCGCATCCTTCCTGTATTGCAGTGACCAGAACTGGACACTACCAATGAATATCTGAACCTAGGAGTTAATCAGTAGGGCACGCCATGATGTTCAATGGCTCAAGTTAACCCATGGGTCATAGTTTCAGCATCCCTGCTTTATCAAACTGCATGGGCTAAATCACTGCTCTGATCCTAGTTTTGTGGTCTACATTTCTCATTGCAATTGTTATTTTTGTGATTGCTAAAATTCCGATAAATGTTGCTTATTTAGTTGTCAACAACATTATTTATCATGCACTAGTGATTTCTACAAAAACAATTTTAGGATGCTAATCTTTAGATTTTGACAGCTATTGAGATGCTTAAAGCAATTAAGCATTAACACAAAGAATTAGTAAAGGTTTGGTTTCTCCACCTCAAATATGACCTTTGTGAAAATTTAAATATGGTTTACTGTATTTAGCTGGTAACAATCTGTGAATTCAATTTTGTAACAGTTCTAATCTCACCCCTTGCTAGGCTACCTTTTTCTTTACAGGCTTTAAAAATAGTTATTCATAAGCAGCTGTTTTGAACTTTATTTTTTCCAACTTTCTTTGTGATCTTCCTGACACCCTGAGGACATAAAAGTTGACATGGAAATGTAGATTTCTTTTGTTGTTATTGTGTTAATCATTTTGTTCTAATTTTGTAGGAAGAGATGGTATCTTTGTGTTTTGTTTGTAGGTAATTCTGTCAGAGCCTTGCCCATCAGGAGAGGTGGTATTCTTTGAGACATGGATGCTGACTTGCATGCCTGAGGAAGGGAAAATCTTAAATCCAGAGCAGGGGTTCCGTGCCGATCCCACTAAGGTGGAGTCACTGGTGGTTCATCTGAACTCCTCTGCTGAAATGAAACTTGTGTATGTTGCTGTTTGGTTTTTGGTTTTCATTAATTCTGTTTGATTCTTAATTTCAAGGTAAAGAATACTTAAAGTTCAGTATACCTGAGCGTTGGTTAGGATGGTGAGTCTGTCGTCATTGGAACTCTCAATTTATTAAATATTTCATTCATAATTTTAAGTAACAGCTCTGCAACAAGTCACTGAGCAATTATAAATCTAATGACAAATGAGTTTTATAGAAAAAAAACTTCAATGTAGTCAGGTGCTATCTGTCTATAAAGTGTCAACATGATGTCAGCTAAGAAGACCATCTTTTCAAAAAAAAGAATAAGAAGAATGCATCACATCTGATGACTTGTATTATAAATGCAGCAAAAGCATGTGGTTATCAAGCAAAATTAGACATTGAGTCACATATGGAGATACTAGGGCAGATGAGCAAAAGTTTCCGCAGAGGAAGGTTTTAAGAAGTATTGTAGTAGAAAATGGAAGTAAAAGAAAGTAAACAAGCTAATCTTGGGAGGTGGAGCGATTCAATTTGAGAATGAACAACGAAATGGAATTAGAGGACTGCAGTTATCTTGGAGGGATTGAAGGCTGAAGAGATCACAGAAAATAAGGGTAAGAATTTTAACGTTAAGGTATTGCTTAACTGAGATCTAATGTAAGTCAGCAAGAATGGAGATGATGGGTGAATAGATGTAAGTAGCAGAGTTTTGGGTAATCTTTGTACAGATGGTAGGACAAGTGTGTTGAAATAAGGTTGCACACAATCAGATGAATGCTGGGAGGGAAAGGGATGGAGTCCGTGTCTTAACAATTGATGTCTGCATCTGTGGCCAAAGTTTGAAGTTTGTGGCATGGATTAGAGTCATTAGCATGTGTCGTTCCAATAATTAGTTGGAAGATAGTTCTGCCATCTAGCAGTCCAACTATCTGTAGAATTTGTGGAGAGTTAAAAGAAATGTTAATGAAGTTTAGTCAAGTGTTGTCGTTGTACTTAAGGAAACAATGTTTTCTGGTAATGTTGTTTTGGAGAAGCATATTGGTGAGAACTAGATGGCTAAAGATAGATTTTTAAGAGATACCAGAGGTAATGGTTCATCCAGAGCAGATGATTCTCAGGCTGTATCCACAGAGATGAGATCTGAACCAGCGCAGTATGAACTCAGCCTGTTAGGTGATGGCATTGGAGGAGGTGGAGAGGTCAATTGTATCCGAAACTGCAAACAGATTGAGAAGAATGAAAAGGAGTAGCTCACTTTGATGTTTTAGTATTATACTTGAGATCCACATTATTCAACCTTCATCAATATCAAAAAGCTTTCCTGAAAGTCAGCTATTTTATAATCGGTAAAACTTTAAAGCTATTTACTTTATGCTCTCAATTCTTTTCTGTTGAAGTGTCAACACCTTTGTGCTTCTTTAAAACAAATTCCCCTTTCTGTACTCACTGTGACTTTTTTCCGAGCTTTGTTATCATTTTACCATTTGGCTTACCATGTGTAATATGTATCAGGAGTAATCAAAGTCCTATTATTCTCAAGCCAGGTGAAATGGCATGAAGTATGTTCTTGTACACCAGCGGCTATTCTGGAGGTCCTCAATGCCTGGGAGCATGGGCTACTGACTTTTGAAGCTGTGCAGGTAATGCTGTGATTTTGCTATGCTATGTGGGTATGACTGATGAGTGTGTGCTTGTCAAATATGTTGCTGTCCATATCACAAATACAAATGAAGACTTCAGATTTCTGCCTTTGGATTGCACCATGATCACAAAGTGTGTTGGGCCTAATGTCTAATTGGCAAGATGCTGCTCAGTTAAGCTATACAAATTTAGCTTTTGCCAAATGTTCAGATCTCACCAAGGTGGCAGCAGAGTGCTAATTTGACTTGAATTCCCCTAGATTAGGGGATGGAAAATAAGCAAGGTTTCTCATTATTCAGTAGTTCCTGCTGGTGTACAGCAACTATGCATGCTGTAAAGTAAGACAAAGATCAGTTCTTGTTATGATCCTCACAATGTAGAATAGCTGGTAAACATGAAGATTAGTAGGCTGAGTTAGGAGATGAAATCTGACTGGTAGAAGTGGAACTGCATACCCAGCAGACATCAACTTTAAGAAAAAGTGAAGTGACTGGAATCAATAATGTAGGAAAGTGAAGATACAATATCTCTTTGTTTTAATGTACAAGAAACCTGCTGCACTTTAAAAAAAACTGCAAGTGCAGTATTAAAATGTTTGTTTTGAACTCCAGTTGATCTTGCCTTATTTTAATGTTGCATTCATATCCTCTGCTTGTATTCTAAAGATTCTGGAAATCATTATTTTGACTTTGTTCTGAATCTATTGGCCTTTTCTCTTCTCTCATCAATTATCTACTTTGAATTTTTGTTGTGGAATACATATTGCCCTTTAATTCATTTCAGCTGTTTTTTTGAAGAATTTTTGGGTAAGTGTATTTGATAGGAAAGGTTTAGAGGGATACGGGCCAAATGGGACTGGCTAAGGTGGGTACCCTGTTCGGCATAGATGAGTTAGGCTGAAGAGCCTGTTTCTGTGCTGTATTACTCTATGATACCATGACTTCAGAGAAGTTCTTCTGCTCATAATTGTTACATTTATTATCATGCAAACTATTTTTAAAAAAAGTGTCAAAGCATTCTGGCCTCATCTGTGCCTTAAAATCAGCAGGTATTGGAATAAAGGAAAAATGTTTGAAAGTTGATCAATACAGTTGAAAATTGATTTTCATGAGAGCTCCAGCTTACTCTATAAACTAGTATTGTATTAGTCATCATTTAGTGTGTAAGGCTCAGGAATACTTGAGGAAGATTAATGGGAGCTGCTTAATATCCTCTTGTAAAAGATCAGGTCCCATTATCCATGTTAAAATGGGCAAAAGTAGTTACCACTCCTAATTCCATGCAAATAGTATGAGACGTTTTACAAGTAAGAATACATATGTATGAATCATTGTTTGATTTATTCCTAACTAGAAAATCACTGATAACATCAAAGGGAAGATTTGCAGCATGGCTATCTGTGCAGTAGCGTGGTTAGTGGCACATGTTAGAATGTTGGGTCTGGAGGAGCGTGAGAAACCGTTGCAAATGATCTGCCAGCTTGTAACACCACTCTATGCAGAGAACACCCTTCAATTCTACAATGAAAGGTAATTTAATTACATGCTAGCTTTGAAAGAAAATCTTAGCAAATCTGCTCTGATTTTGAAAACTGCCTTATAGTTTTTTTATATTCTTTCTTCAAATTTCCAAGGCTGAAAGAGCAGATGGTGCTTTGCTTCCAGGTTTCTGTCAATTTTGCTCTGAAGCTGGCCTAGGTTGTGCACGAATTCTGAGGTCCTTCCTTCATCTTGTTCATTTCTAGTCAAGAAAAAACATTAGAATCTACTCTCTGCCCAAACTAGTTGAATATGAGAGTTTATTTGTGATTCATCACATTTTACCACTCTTAGGTGCTCAAATCTATGTCATCATTTTTATTCCATGCATGTTATAATGAATGGATTAATGGGCATGAAGCAACTGCACCTCATTTTTATACACGCTGTTCCTTTCGTCTAGATAAACCTTTATCCTGGCTCATGAATTATCAAATGCTTGCTGATTGCACTTACATATTACTGATATTACTGTTGCAAATCCTTTATATTCCTTTGCATAATCACAGAGAATTAATGTTATCTTTTCACAATTCTTATAAATATTATGAATATTATGAACTTATGAATCTGAATTCAGAAGGCCCTCATCTATGTGAATACAAATCATATTTCAGAATTATTTCTGTTTTGTAGTAATCCATTCAATTCAATAGTTCTCCAAGTAAAAACACAAAATATGGCCATTGGTTATATAATTGTTATACTTTTTTTGTACATTATCTTATTCCAAAGGAACCAATTTTTCAGTGTTTTGTGACTGGCTGGTACTGCTATGGTTAAATACACTTCGATAGTAGTAGCTAAAGTTACTGAAGTAATACCTTTTTGGGATTATTTTTTCAGTTATGTCACTCCCTCTGCTGAAGGTTGTTTCATTGTGCCATTGTCCCTCTGTTAACTTGTCCAAGTGATCATGAAGGATCGGCTGCTCACTATTATACTTCACGCTCTTCAATCATGTGTATTATCCCAGCTGGAGCCATTGGAAGATAATGTTTATAACTTCCCTGGTCCATAACTACTGTGAACATTTGTAATTCCCATCTTAAATCATTGTACACCACAAAATGACAACATTCCATTCATCAAATTGGGCCAGCTCCCTCAAGGATCAATCCTGTCAGTCTCATTTTTCATCAGCCCTCATAACCATTGGATAAAATTTCTGAATATTTTTTATCTGACAGCTCATGATGTTAAATATCTCTCTAGGAATAAAATTCCTAGCCTTTCCTTTCTCTCCACATAACTCTTTATCACCCATTCCTGTTATTATCCTAATAAATTTCTTCTTGCCTTCTACAAAGCCTTCATGCGCTCATAAGTATGGCAGCTAGAACTGGTCACAGTGCTCCAACTAAGATGAGCTAGTCTTTTATACAGGTTTAGCAGAACATACTGGCTTTCATGTTCCTATCTCCTTGTTTGCAAAGCCTGGAATCCAGTGTGTGCTGTCTTTAAAGATTAATTTAATCTCTAACATCAGATTAGCATAGTCTGTTAATTGAACCTAAATCATCTGGATTTTTAAGTTTTGTATTTTGTTAGATTGGCAAGACTGCGGTCAGATAACTTATTCACTAGGTTACCAGGAAAACCTGTCATTTGTGCTCTTTCTTCTTTTTCCAGAGTTGTTATCATGAGCCTGATCTTAGAGCAGATGTGTGCTGATGTCCTGCAGCAGACAGCAACTTCTATAAAGTTTCCTTCAGCAAACCTGGACCCCATCCCATACCGCAACCTACTACCAGTTAAGAAACCAATTAAAGAAGTGCTCATTACCAATTTCAACAATATACTGAATAAAGGCTGGGTGGACAGCCGCTCCATCCATGTATTTGAGGCACTGCTACATATGGGAGGTGTATACTGGTTCTGCAATAACTTGGTCAAGGTTGGTCGCAATGTTGAGAAAAACATGAAATTAGCCTAACATATTTGTAGCCTATGTCTTGCCTTTGTATGAATCCTCTGTTTATAGAATAGCAATCTGTTAAGATTAATCTATCTGAAATAATTAAAAAAAGTTTGTTCTAATTCCTGAATAACAAGCAGCCTGTGTTTCTAATTCCCAATGACATAAAATATTAGTCTGAATACAACTATTAGTAACCAGAATTGAGAGCATGCAATTCTGCAAGTCCCACTCTTGCTATAGCTTTAGTCAGTTGAGTACGCATACTTATTTACAGAAAGAGTACAGCAAAACCTTGTATGTTAAATACAACTGTTCTGTTTAGAAGCAATAGATGTTCTCGCTATTGCTTTAACTGTTGGGTGACATATTTCCTATCAAAAATTGAACCTGTTATTTGAGCAAATTGTGCAAATTATTATTACTTCCATATTCTTGCACTCTATGCCCTTATTTCTAAATCTGAAATGCTATTAGTCCTTTTATGATTTTAGGAGGTTGTGATTGAGAAGTGTGATTAAATGTATCATTTTGATTCTTGCTTGATTTCATGATGGGAGGGTTATGAAACTGGGATGTGGTAAAATTATGTAAGGGCTTGAGGTCTGGTAGAAGTTAGGGAACCCAATTTTTTTTGTATAGTTACGCAAGGTAATTCATTTCCACGGTGCATGTTTCTTAATTGCCGCTGCCTGTCATGAGAGCCCTTCTCTTTGAGTAAAGGAATATCTCCCGATCTTAAGTTTGTCACTGAGTGACAAACTTAACTTTGGTAATCACTATTCTTCCAAGTTAATTTCTGCTGTCGGCTAAAGTGTGATTTTTCAAGAGTCACGCGAAGATGCTTCCTGATTTACAATAATACTTTTCCAAATACAAGGTTAAATTGGTTGTTAGTTGAAATTGTGAGGAGTTCTGGACAACAACAGTCTCATGGTAATTGCTTGATTCCATGAGGGCTAAGGTTCAAGGCTAAGAAAATAGGACAATTATTTAGGAGGTTGAGATGGGTTAGATGGAAGGTCAGAAGTGGGAATTGCTGCTGCAACCTTTCATAGCTCAAGGGCATAGGTTGTAGGGCATACCGTATGTTTGACAGTTCTCTGATTTACATATGGATATTATCTCTGTCCAAACAACTTCCAGTGCACAACAACTGCCTAATGTTAATATCAACAGCAACGGCAATGGATTCGTATGCTGTGCTGAATCTCCCCTATGATGCATTTCTAGTTATGCAATGTTAAACTGAAAGATGCTTCTTTAGTATCTCTTCAGTGCTGTTGAAAGTAAAGTATCTTGAATTAGTTGGCCATTTGAGGTATACGATAATATAACTAAAGGCAGAATTAGCTTTTTGAATTTTTCTCAAATTCAGAATGCATCACTTAGACATGGGTCTTTTTCTGGTTGGAAGGATGTATTGAGAAGTGCATCACAGCAAATGGTGATAGGGTCTCAACCTTTTGCAATGCAGATTAATGACCTCGATGAAGTACTGGAAGGTATGATTGCTAAATTTGCTGTTGATGCAAAGGTAGGTTGGAAAATAAGTTTTGAAGACGATGTAAGGTGGCCACAAAGGGGTTAAGGTGAGTTAAATTAGTGGGCAAGGTTCTGGCAAATGGAGTTTAATGTGGGGAAAATGTGAAATTGTCTATTTTGGCAAGATAAGCTCCAGATTCTAGCATCTGCAGTCTCTTGTCTCAAAAATAAAGTAAGATCTTATCCATATGGTTAAAAAATTAAAGAACTCTTAAATGTAGTGGGATCTAAGTGTCCAGTTCATGAGTTGAACCTAGTAATATCCAGTATTAATCACATACCCTTTACTCGGATAATTTTTTTCAAGAGTTTTATTGCTTATCCTGTCTCACCTGTTCTTATTGAAAACAATTACCAACTCTGTCACCAACTGATTGCCTGATCTGTACGTTTTGTTTCCCTTTAGGAACTATTGAAGGAGACAAGGAAGGAACACTGTTACAAAGCTGTTGAGCTCCTTCATAGTGTGTTTTGCTTGGACATGCAACAAATCACCTTAAGCCTGCTGGGCCATATCCTGCCTGGGCTTCTGACCAATTCCTTGAAGTGGCAGATGCTCATGGATCCACCTGGAAGAGCTCTTGCCAAGTATTTTTTTTATTATCTTAACCATTCCCATACTAAATTGAAGTCATTTTCTACTGTAGTTATCTGGAAAAACTTGTGGGCTTCTATTCTAAATTCGTAAAGATATAAAATTCCCAGGAACTGACAAAATGAAAAGTGTTGTCATTTTTATATTCAGCTTTATTATAAATGAGATATGTGTTTTGAAAGAATCCGATTGAAAAGTAATCCAAGACATCTTTTTCAAGTAATGTCTAGATTCTGAAGTGATATGTCAAAATTAATTCCTGACTCTCTCTTATTTTTCACTTTTGTCCTTGTTCGCCTTCTCACTCCTGAAAGACATAGTCTCTTGCTAGGGCACAATTCCTTGGGTATCAATATCCTCCAGCGTCTTTTTGTGTGAGGTGAGG
>JARFYF010000058.1:8603201-8613370 GCA_030265395.1 Rhina ancylostomus | reverse complement strand
TCTTTTGTTTTGCTGACATTGAGGGAAAGGTTGTTGTCATGACACCATGCCACTAAGCTCTCTATCTCCTTCCTGTATTTGAGATATTATTTGAGATATGGCCCACTCCAGTGGTATCATCTCCAAACCTATAGATGGAGTTAGAGCAGAATCTGGCCACACAGTCATGAGTGTATAGGAAGTAGAGTAGGGGGCTGAGGACACAGCCTTGTGGGGCACCAGTGTTGAGAATAATCGTGGAGGAGGTGTTACTGCCTATCCTTACTGATTATGGTCTGTTGGTCAGGAAGTCAAGGATCCAGCTGCAAGGGGAGGTGTTGAGTCTTAGGTCTCGGAGTTTGATGATGAACTTGCTTAGAACCATAGTATTGAAGGTAGAGCAAAAAATATTCTAATGTCAGTGTCTTTACTGTCCAGATGCTCCAGAGATGAGTGTAGGGCCAAGGAGATGACATCCGCTGTAGACCTGTTCCGGCAATAGGCAAATTGCACTTGGACTTCTGAATGAATGTCAGACTTTTGAATTTAATAATATTATGGGAGCTTGTTCATATGTAGGGGTGTCTGTAAGTCAGGCATTTGTAACCCAGGAGTGGCCTGTAAGTGATCAGTTATAGGGTTCACCCCTAACAATTCCACCTCCTCCCCCTATCCACACACATGCATATTGTTCCTTTTGGAAGCATGTATGTAGCTGTAAGTTCAAACAGCCAGCACTCTCACGCACACCTTCAGTGAATGATCAGAGTCAAGTTTCTACCCCATTGTTTTCTGAAAGTGCAGTCAAAAGAAAATTCTTTCACTCAGCTGATTAGTTTATGAAGTGTATCTGCTCTTGTGATAAGCAGGGTGAGTTTGCAAAAATAGACAGTAAAATTTATTGAACACTATGTTCAGATGGTGAAAATGTTATTTGGATCTTATTAACTGAGTATTTAGGACAGTTTCTCCCACTCCAACCCTCTGCAATAATTTTGGGTTTGTTTATGATCTGTTTTTGGTTCAGGCAGTACACTTTCTTAGGCTTTCACTGACGATGAACAGTGACTGATGTGGTTAAGACTGTTAGACAGCATGCCATCTCACACAGCTTTGGGTTGTCCCAATTCACTACTCTATAATGACTAAATCTGTTGGTAAATGAATATTTTACCAACAGTCTGGCACTCTTTAGATCAAGCATAACATACATGTGGAATGACAGTAAACTTGAAATATCATTTACTGGCACTGTAAGTCTTCCTAGCACAGTTTATTCTGATTGAATACAACTCAGGCTTAAAGTGTTCTGAAGCTACAGTATGCTTTGCACATAACTGGCATATTTCTTTTAAATTCGCCATTTATTTCATTGGACTGATAGAGTGAAGATGTTTCCTGCATTGCTATGTTGTGTGCATCACTCAGACAGGATTGGTTCTTTTTAGGCATAGTCATACTGTAATACAGCACAGTCACAGGCCCTTCAACACAGCGAGTCTGCACTGACTATCAAACACCCCATTTACTCTAATCCTACAGTAACCTCATTTTATTCTCCCCATAGACCCGGAATTCTTAAATTGACCTGATTTTAATCCAAGTAGTAGCATAGCATGAAGGAAACAAACCACAAACCATGACCTCAAAATTAATATTTAATTTTTATGATAGTGATCAGCATGATATAAATTAACGGATACACAAAATAAATTTGCCTTTGCTGTGGATCCAATGGAACCATATTTGGTATTATCTCAGTTCCCAACAGGCAATGACTACACAGGCCGTCAAAGAGCAAGAAACAGCAGGAAGTCTGAAATAAAAGCAGAAAATGATGGAAATACTCAGCAAGTCAGGCAGCATCCGTGGTGTGAGAGACGACCAGTGCTGCAGGTTGATGACCTTTCATCAGAACTGTGGCTCTAGGAAATGTACTGAGTCCACATTGATCTCTCATTCAGCACATGGCATGGAGTCGGGGAGAACAAACAGGGTGCTGAGTCCCAGAGCTGAGTCTGAAAAGTGAATTAACGAACAGTGCCCCAGAAATAATATGGTACAATATATTGGTAGTGTAAAGTGTGTGATGGAGATAATGATCTATGTTGCACAAAAGGTGCCAGTGCTGAGTTTGAAAACAAAGGGCAAATTGTGTTGAGAGCCCTGTCAACTACAGCAGAGGAGTAAATGGTTGATAAAAACATCTTTGAACCACAGGTGTACAAAGTACCATCTGTCTGCTGTGGCCATTCTGATCTCCTGGTTGCCTGCCATTTCAACTCCCCTTCCCCTCCCCATTTTTGGACTTCTCCACTGTCAGGGTGAGGCCTAATGCAAACTAGAAGAACAACACCCACCCACACACTTCACCCAACACCCCTCCCATATCTGGTTCCATCTGTCCTTCATCTCTCCCTTAATAGTTCGCAATATCACCTTCCTTACTTACCAATACCAATATCAGATTCTAGCACTGGTAGGCTTTGTGTCCACGCTTATCACCCTCCTGCAGTTTTCTCCACCTCACCCTTCCCTTTCCTGACCAGGCTTCATCTACCTTTGTTTTTCCTTGTCTGCTTCCACCGATCATCTACCTGCTTCTGTCTCCCAACTCCACCCCCACCCCTCCCTTACCTGGGTTCTCTGCCCATCACCCTTTACCCCTCCTATCAGTCCACCTATCAACTACCAGTCCCTGTCTCGCCCCTCCCCTCTCCTCTTTATACTGGCTATCTTTCCATGCCATTCTCAGTCCTGATGCATGGTCCCAACCTGAAATGTCAAAAATTCCTTTTCTCCCCACAGATGCTGTTTGATCCACTGAGTTCCTCCAGCAGTTTTTTTCTCTCCAGTTCCAGTATCCCTTGATCCTGAGACCCCAGTGGCCCTGGTGAAATCCAGATAGGGCCTGGTGAGTAAGGGCTGCTTGATACTGCTGGCGATCATGACAACTACCATTACTTTGCTGATAGTTGAGAGTAGACTGACTGGGTAGTGATTAACTCAATTGGATATGTCCTGCTTTTTGTGAACAGCTCATGATTGGACAATTTTTCACATGGTTGGATAGTATTGGAGTTTCTTTGCTAAAGCTACAACCAGTTCTGGACCACCGGTCTTCAGTACTACAACTGGGGTGTTGTCTGATCCCATAGCCTTTGCTATATTCAGTGCTCTAAGCTGTTTCTTACATTGAATGAGATCTTCTGTGATGCAGAAATCTGACCAAGAAGCCGAGGTGAATCATGTAATGGGCAGAAAACAGAAGGTCAGAATAAATGGTTGAGAGACTTAGGCTAATGAATTGGCACAGGGATCAGTACTGCGGCCCCAGCTGTTAAGATGAGATATCTTTATTAGTCACATGTACATCAAAACACACAGTGAAATGCCATCTTTTGCGTAGGGTGTTCTGGGGACAGCCTGCAAGAGTAGCCATGATTCCGATGTCAACATAGCACGCCCACAACTTCCTAACCCGTATGTCTTTGGAATGTGGGAGGAAACCCACGCAGACACGGGGAGAACATACAAACTCCTTACAGACAGTTACAGATATAGTTCACGATCTATATCATAATTTAAGTGAGGAGATCAAGCTTTATATATCCAAGTTTGTTGATGATACGGAGCTATGTGGCAATGTGAGCTGCAAGCAGAATGGAAAATATTTCAGGGGGATAGAGACAGATAAAGTGACTCAGCAAGGACATGGAAAATGGAATATATGGAAAAATGTAAGGCCATCCACTTCCTTGAAACAAAAAGTTGAAAGGGAGATTTTATTTTAAATGGTGACCAGTTGAAAGGTTCAAGTTTTCTTGTACATGAAAATTAACCGGCACCATCAGCAGGCAATTAGGAAGGTAAATAAAATGTTACCCTTTATTGCAATAGGATTTGAGTACAAGGGATGTTTTGCCTTGGTTGCATAGTGTGTGACTGCATCTGAAGTACTGTGTACAGGTCTGGTCTCCCTACCTAAGGAAACATTTGTGAGAGAAACAGTGCAGCAAAAGTTCATCAGGTTATTCCCAAGAGGATAGGCTTGAAGAAAGATTAAGTAGGCTGTGCCAGCACTGCAGTGGGTTTTGAAGAATAAGATGTGATCCCCAGTTCAATGTAACTGCACTGTGTAATGAATTGATCTGTATGATCGGTATGTAAGACACGTCTTTCATTGTACCTCGGTACAAGTGACAATAATAAACCAACACCAATAACAATCTTCAAAATCCTGAGACCAAGAGAAGCAAAGGTCATTTAAAAGCACAGGAATGCCTGAGACTTTGACTTATAGACAGTAAAATAATTAAAAAACAGGACATACTGACCTGCTCAGAGAATTTCAGCCTAAAGGAGAAACATCACTCACAGACTTCCTGATTGTGAGTGCCTGAGTGTGTGAGGTCACAGGACAGCAGCTAGGTGAGAGCTGTAATTGGTCAAGTGTTTCAAATGAGGGCCTATCATTGTGAGCAAGTTCTGCATTTTTAAAATGGTGGTCTAACCCAAACTAATTAAACTAATAAATACAAATAATTAAACTAGTAAATAAAACTAATATATACAACTAATTAATAACTACAACTAATTAATAAGGTCTGATGGCTGAGCAGGCGATGTGTTCTGAAAGCACGAGGGACCTGGTGGACACCACTGTGGTAAACGGTGGCCATATCTGTAGGAAGTGTTGGCCGCTCAAGGGACGTCAGCTCAAGTTCAATGACTCCAAGCTCCAAACACTTCAGCACCTCAGGGAGGGGGAGAATTACCAGGATAGGGCATTTCAGTAAGCAGTCACAACCCTGAGATTAACGGTCTCTAAATTGATGAGTGGTCAAGGGCAGGACAAGCATGACTGCAGCAAAGGCAGGCAGAGGGATCCAGAGGATAGTTCCAGAGAAGCATCAGTCCTTGTCAACCAGGTATAATATTTCAGGTTATACAATATTTCAAACAGGCAGGATGGCCTTGTTAATCAGGGAAGGTATCAGTGTGGTGTTGAGTCATGAGATAGAGGCAGTGGAGAGTAATGTAGAATTAGTTTGGTTTGGAATCATGAGTAGCAGGGGAAAGAACCCATGAGTGGGAGTAGTCAAAAGATCCCCAAAATGTGACCTATCAGTAGGGTGGAGCATTAAAAGGGAACTGTTTCAAGAGAGCTGCAATTGTCATGGGAGATTTGCAGTGTCCTTCACGGTAATGATTGATGCACAATATCAAACCAAACTGGCAAGTGTCTCGTAGAAGAAAAATTTGCGAAGTGCATCTGGGGATTGCTTCTTAGATGAGTATGTTACACAACCTACCCAGGAACAGGCTATTTTAGATTTGGTCATAAGTAATGAGGAAGCACTAATAAGAGATCTTGTGGTTAAAGATCCCCTAGGAGCTAGTGACCATAATATGATAGAATTCACAATGCAGTTTGAAGGTGAACAAAGCCACTGTCTTCAACTAAATATGGACAGTTATAATGGTATGAAGGTGGAGTTATCTAAGGTGGGTGAGGAAAAAAAAGCTAAGAGACAAATGCACAGTACTCTGGGTATGCCCTCAAACAAGGGGACATAGCTACTAAATAAGGGCCAGTCATTTAAAACTGAGGAGCATAGAAATTTCTTCACTCAGGTGGCAGTATATCTCTGGAAGTCTGCCCTTGAGTGTGGTGGAGACTAGATCATTAGATATATTTAAGGTGGAGGTAAATAAATACTTGAAAGATCAAGGAATGGTAGGTTATGGGCAACTGGCACAGAAGAGGAGCTGAGGCCAGTATAGATCAGCTGTGATCATATTGAAAGGCAGGGTAGGCTTGAGGAGCCTGGTTGACAACTCCTGCTCCCACTCTTCTGTGTTCCTTGTGGGGCTTAGCAAGGCAGGTGCAGAGATAATATTTCTCGTGGCTGAGATGTTTAGAACCAGACTTCATTTTGTCAAAATAAAAGGCCAGCCATTCAGGACAAATGAGCAGAAATTTCTTCACCTGAGGGTAGTGAATCTTTGGAATTCTCTACCCAAACGGGCTGTGGTGGCTTGGTCACTGAGAATATTCAAGACAGAGATCGACTGGTTTTTAGATGTTCAGGGAATCTAGGGATGTTGGGTTAGTTCTTGAAAGTGGCGCTAAGATAAAAAATCAATCGTGATCTGAGTGAATGGTGCAAGGGGCTGATTGGCCAACTGCACATCCTATGTCTTCTCTTCCTATATTATGTTCTCATATCATTTGCATCTAAAGTACACACGTTAGTTGAAACAAGATGCACCAACATAGAAAGAGGGATATTAGTGATTACGCAAAGATGTGCAAAATTCCACATTTACCTCTACGAGAGGAAGTTTGTGGTGGAATCTGCTCACTGACCCCCAGAGCAAATCTATAAGCAATGTCTACACAGAGTATCAGCAAGTCTTCAAAGATTACTCTCAAGGATCTTTAGAGACACAAGAGACTGCAGATGCTGGAACCTGGAGCAAAAATGATGGAGGAACTCAGCAGGTCGAGCAGCATCTGTGGGGGGACAGGAATTGACGATGTTTTGGGTAGAGACCATGCATCAAGACCCTGAAGGATTTTTACTCTGAAATATAATTATGGTCATAAATCTTACTATCTTGACTGTTGCCATAGGAGGAGAATGAGATGACAGACCTGAGTGTGAAGATTCACTATCTAGTAAGCACAACACCAACAAAGCTGAGAAAGATCAGAGAAGTGGCTGAAAAATTCATCTTCAGTCTTACCCCAATGGTAAAGGAATGGTCAACACCAGAAGTGAGTGTGACTTCTACAGCAACTGGGGTACAGGCTCCAACTCACCACAGAGAGGAAGGACTACAGCCAAGTCAATAAAATGGTATATAAGTTGATTTATTATTGTCACTTGTACTGAGGTACAGTGAAAAACTTGTCTTGCAAACCATTTGTACAGATCAATTCATTACACAGTGCATTGAGGTAGCACAGGGGTTGTTATATTGTACTGCCTCAGGAAAAGAAATATGGCAAGAATAATAGTTTCAGGTGTTTAAGTTTTTCAAGGGAAAAGATTTTTATTAAAAAGAAAATGAAATGTTAGCATTTTTTGGCAGATTGAGCACGGATCTATATTGTTTGGTATAAATTTACTATTTTGTACTTTTACTGCACTATTCACTGATATGCTATATTCAATGTACTGTGCACACACTGTGCCACTCAGGTGGAATAAACAGGGTGTTGAGCCAGGGGTCTGAGTCTGGAAATCTAATTAATAAAAACAAGACATAACATCTTTGCATTATTCTTTTTCTGTCTTGAGCAAACCTCATCTCACTGCCACATTTTCAAACATTGAAGTGGATTTTGGTCAAACTCTTAAAATGAATGCATTATGGTTCAGAAAATCTTGAGCCCTTTGTAATTCTTGATTCGCCTTCAAAGCAGCAGTAAAAATGTATGGCTGCTTTACATTAGCAGGCCTGACTGAAAGTCTGACACCTTCCCAGAATATGAAACTGTCTCATAACTGGCAGGGTAATTGTAATGATTTGTTCTGAAAGGTTCTCCATTTTTCTGTTTATTTGACCTTGTTTTCAAGACAAGGGAAGCATGGGAATGGACTGGTGAAGAGTCAGAAACATACTTGTTCTCAGTAACTGGGACACTTCTGCAGAGATAGAAAGGTGTTTGCACCTCCCATTGCTCACCAGACCATGATCTCTATGAACTTATTTATTCCAAACCACTTAATCATTTAGAAGCTCCATAGTAACAGTAGATGTTTAAGTTCACATCCAAAGAGACTGCATTTCTAAATATGCTGCTGAGTTAAGTATACTTAAGTGAATAAGAAGAGCTCTTGTTTGAGCAGGATTTCCTATTTAAGTGTTATGCTGGGATCAATGATATCCCCTGGAGAATTGATCTATTAAACATCAGATAATGAGAGGGAATGGACTTTGTTAGGTTTGGCTTGAATTCTATAAGCCACAGTAGGGAGGCTTGATCCATTGCCTCACTATGCAGTAAAAATATTGGGAAAGCTTTGAACCTTTGAAAGCCAAGCAGGTCGCTAAGTCCAGGAACTCTCTTACTTACAGCACTGTGGGTTCACTCACACCTCGAGGACTGCAGTAGTTCAAGAAGGCAGCTCACCACCACCTTCTCAGGCACAATTATGGATGGACAATTAAATCCTGGCTCAGCCTGCAAAGCCCACATCCCTTGAATGAATTCTTTTTTAAAAAAAGGTAAGAATCAATTTAATCTTTTGGGGTTTGGTTCAAAGGTGGTTTGATGAATTGGTTTCTACATTTTGTTGTTCTAAGTTATTGCCTCCTTTTAAGGGATGAACATGAATAAATAATTCAGCTCTCATTTGACCTGGTTTTGGATCTGGTATTTACAGGGAGAGAGGTGTAAAGATGTAATATAGCTAGAAGTTGTCACATTATAACTGTTCTTCTGACACTCTTCAGGGATTGATCGGATTGTTCTCAGAGCCAGCATTGACTGAATGGGCCAAGTGGCCTCCTGCTATGTTATTAGAAAATATGAAATAAGTACCTCACTCTAGCACATGTGGAGATTGCAAAAAGTTGTTCTTTCTAGTGGTTTCTCAGCTTCATATTTTGGGTATTCTACATTCTAAATTTCGACATTAACAATTTTTAAACATTGAATCAAGATGTGTGCAACACGTTTCTTGTCCTATCTCTCCCTGCAATAAGTAGTTTAAGTTTGATATAAGATTATTGAAATGGTTGATGTGGTGAGCTCATGTTTTTTTTGGGTAATCTCTGTGTTTGCAGAAAAGGCTGCAAAAGATAAGTGCTGCAGATGCTGGAAGCTTAGCATGTACAATGCTGGAAATAATCCTCAGATCAGGCTGCAACTGTAGAGAGGGAAACGGAGCTAACATTTCGGGTTGATGACTCTGCAGCGGAACAATTCATCTGAAAAGTTCATTCTGTTTCGATTTCCGCAGATGTGCTGAGCAGGCATTCGAACAAAACTAGCATCCAAGTATCACCTGTCCATTACAAAGCAATTGCTTTTTGGAATGCCATGGGGGAAAATGCTGCTTTGCCCTTTAAGGCATTAGCTTCCATATTGTAATGAAAAGTTACACTATGGAGCATTAATTTTTTTCTCCATGTTGGTCAAATTGTTCAATTTGTGTACACCAGGGCCAGATACAACCTCTTAAATGTAATGGCTGTGGTATCAATATGACTTTGGACTTGCTGTTATTATGCTGATTTCAAAGCTTCAGTTGGTCAAGGTCCCAGTTTCTCCCCCCTAAAATCAATGTTTTTGATTGTGCTTGTGAGGAAATAGAGGAACATGGATCCTGGAAGTTCCCTCTGGTGAACTGTACCTCAGCTTTAGAAAGTGGGCCCTATCTTGAAAAACTGCATTTGGAAATAGCGTTCTCATCCAGTCAATCTGGAAGGAAGATTCAACTATTTCAAATTGTGTTAAACACTACAAGGAGAGCTAGAGAAGCTAGCTGAATTGAGCAGGTAAGTGGCAGATGAAATTTAATGCGGTGAGGTGATGCACTCTGGCAGTCAGAATAAGGAGACACAATGTAGAATAAATAAGGCCTGAATGAACAGAGTGAGGTGAGTGAATCAGCGTATAAATCCTTGCAAGTGAGGGAGCATGTTGAGAAGGTTGTTGCTGAGACATAAGGTATCCCGAGGTTCATAAGTAGGGGCTAAGAATACAAAAGGGACGTTTATTTGAACCTGTCTGAAACACTGGTTAGGCCACAGCTGGAACGTTGCATCCAGCTGTCATCACAACACTTTAGGAAGGAAGTGAAGCTCTTCAAGGGGGTGCAAGAAAGATTTACTGGAACAGGTCACAGAGCAGCACAGTACGGCAGTCCATCAGAAACTGGGTGTTATAGAGTGTCTAACAGCATGGAATCAGGCCCTTCAGCCAAACTCATCCATGCTGACTAATGTGCTTACCTAAGCTAGTCCCATTTGCCTGTGTTTGGCCAATATCCCCCTAAATCTTTTCTATCCATGTACTGTCTAAATCTCTTATTACACCACAGTAGTGGTCTAAATGTGCGGACAGTACACTACAATTTTGGAATTTCAACATTAAAGGAACCAAGGTATATGATGTTAGTACAGGAACAGAGAAGTACAACCCTTCGGCCCACAATATCTGTGCTGGACAT
>JARFYF010000058.1:8391936-8403665 GCA_030265395.1 Rhina ancylostomus | reverse complement strand
GTGATCTCAGCAATGCCCTATATAACTGAAGCACAACTTTTGTATTTAATTCCTCTATAAACCATAACGTTCCTGTCATCAACAATAACATTCTGTTAGCTCTCTCCTAAGTACCTACTACACCTGCATCCTAGTCTTTAATAAATCTTACACCAGGACACACAGATCTGTGTCTCAAAGTTCTGCCATCTGCCTCCATTTAGATAATACTTTTTATCCCATTTTCTGCTAAAATGAACCATTTCACATTTTCCCACATTATATTCCATTTCCCAGATGCTTGCCCATCAGTTAACCAATCGATATCCACTTACATCTCTTTATGTGCTCTTCACTACCTATCTTTGAATCATCAGCATATTTAAAGCTATAACTTTGGTGCCTTCACCCAAGTCATTTATATATGAATTGAAAAAAAAGTTGAGGGCTCAGAACGAATCCCTGTGGCAAACCACTTGGTAAAGACCCATTTATGTCTACTCTGCTTCCTGTATTAGAGAATCAGTCTTCTATCTCCTACACCACAAGCTTTTATGAACTGAACGAAAATGTTGCTTCTTATGGTAATCCGAGTAAAATAGCATCTACTGTTCTACCCTCATTTACTGACAATGATATTCCAGCAAATTCACTGAGGTTGGCCAAAATAGGTTTTTCCCTTTGGAAATTCATGTGGACTATTAACTATTGGATGATTTGCTATTTTCTATTTTAGTGGGGATTCCAATCCAGTCTATTGGCATTAAGGTGACCGATCCCTGAGTATGTTCAGTCTCCTTTCTTAAACAGTTATTACATGTTACCACTAATGCACCTTTCCAATGAATCTTTACAAATGTGTATTCATGCCCCTGCAATCCCTTCCTCAAATTATTTTACGGTGCTTGCCTTTGATATAAAATGGTAATAATGATGCTTTGAATTATCCATTGTCATTGGGTGTGGAATGCAAACAATGATGGTCGCTCTAGAAGTGGAGAGGAAATTTACATTGGATAGATACATGGACAGGAGGTCTGGAGGGTTATGGACTGGGTACAGGTAAGTGGGGCTAGTGGAATAACATTTCGGCATAGACTAGAAGGGTCAAGAGGGCTGTTTTTCTGTGCTGTAGTGTTCTATGTTCTATGGAAAGTCACTGGAAGAAAAGATATAAATTCATCCCTACTTCAGTTGAATGTTATACCATGTGAAGTAAAACACTAAATGTAGTAATACTGAGTGATAAGGAATGAAGATTCAAATTAAAATTGGAGCCAAATTGTTTGGTGGTGAACTTGGGAAAAGATTTCTTTTCTCCACCACAAAGGGTGGTAAAAGCCTACAACTCTCTTCCCCAACAAGTTAAGGATGGTGATTTAGAAATTTAAAAGTTGACTGATTTTATGTGACTGTGATAACGATCGTTGAGCCGAGATGGGTAGATAGGCTGTGAAACAAGGAAAGCATAATCTCATTGCAATGAGAGATGATGAGGGATGGTTTTGGGGAGGTTTTAGAGGGCGGGTGCGGGGTGCCTCATGTTTCTCAGTTCTCTGGTGTAGTCCAGCAACGACAGACTTCAGCTATGAGATTAGATCGGTCATGCTGGAGTCATTTCCATTGGAGCAGAGGTGACTGAGAGGTGATTTGATAGTGTACAAGATCATAACTAGTTTAGGTGCAGTATAAAGAAAGAAATTAGTCCCCTTGGTGCCACTGCCTGTGGCAGAAACAGCATCAATCAAGGCTTTCAGGGGAGATTGGACTGGCATGTAAGTTAAAACACAAGCTTTATAGGGTTAGAGCAGGGGAATGGGACTAACAGGACTGCCTTAATAGGCACTAGCATAGACGATGGGCTGAACAGCAACCTTCTGTGCTGCAACAATTCTGTGATTCTAATGGCTCTTTAGAACAAGCACATCACCTGACAAAAATAATTGTGTGAAACATTCATTCTCAGTAATTTCTAGTATTTTCACCACAATCGTTGACTGCACAAGACACTGATTCAGGCCATCTGCAAACTTTGGTCTACTCTGGTACATGTTTGCTCAGCAAGTTATGTGTTAACCATGGCTCACTGCATACTACTCTCACCTCAGAAGGGTGTGTGTGGTTTCATGTCCTGCTCAAGAGATGTTAGCACAAAAACCCTGAATACCTCAGTACTTCATTGCTGTACTAAGGGATTGTTAGAGACACTCTTCAAAAGTGATGTTAAGCTGAGTTCACTCAAATAAAAAGACCAGGGTAGTTATTCCCAATGCGCTGAATAATATTTCTCCCTCAACCAACATAACTGAGAATGGAAGATCTGGCCGAATCACATTGCTGTTTGCAGGAGCACATTGGATTAAACTGGCTGCTACCTTTCCTACATTCTAAGGCATAAATCGAGTGGACAGTCAGAGACTTTTTCCTAGTGCCACAATGGCTAACACGAGGGGACATAATTTTAAGGTGATTGGAGGAAGGTATGAGAGGGGTGTCAGGGGCAAGTTTTTTTACAGAGTGGTGGGTGCATGGAACGCACTGCCGGCAGAGGTTGTTGGGGCAGATACATTAGGGACATTTAAGAGATCTTAAATAGACACATGAACGATAGAAAAATAGGGGGCTATGTGGAAGGGAAGGGATAGATAGATCTTAGAGCAGGATAAAATGTCAGCACAACATTGTGGGCTGAAGGGCCTGTACTGTGCTGTAATGTTCTATGTTCTTTCTATGTTGTGACAGTTAACAAGGCTCCAGAAATATGCCACTGGTTCTGAGGAGCTGTGGGTGGAAAGGGTGGTGCGATCCTAAGGTTGTGAAAGGTATTTTTTAAATGAAGTTATTTTCATACAGGTCAGGGGTGCGGGACTCAGGTTTGGTCTCTGGTCTGTGGTGGGTTAGACCTAATCTCAGTCAGTACAGAACACCGTCCCAGATCAGAATTTCTGATCACTAAAATGAGCTTGGCTGGCATCTCTGGATGTGAGATCATCAGCAGATGCTGCTGATGTGGCATTGTGGTTGAATAGCTAGTGACAGACAAATTGATGTCAAAGATTCTGAGGGTCAGATAAAAAACAGAAGCAGGTTGTGATCGCACATGAGGACTGGGTCTGCACAACTGTACCACGGTGACACCCAGAATAGGAGGGGATATTCAGTGGGTGTACCCACAATTGCAACTTTACATCAAATAACTGGCAACACTGGGTGCTGCATTGACGTAAAACTATTCCAATTATTCATGTGCCAGGCATGATTAAAATTTATTAACTACACAGAGCAAAGTAAAACCAGGACATTCGTTATTTCAATGCAATATTGTGGACCGAGTATCACAAGTGTGCTGTAAATTATGTAAAACCTAAAAGGTTCATCCACGGGGTGTGGACAGTTTCTGAGAACTTCACACAGTAAAATACTAAATGACGAAAAATCTGAGGCTTAATCATTTTTTAAATGCTTTACTGCCTTTTCCTACTCAAATAACATTTGTTCCCCTTGTGTATCCTGAAGGTGACTGTCAATTAGGTATTTGAGCCCAGAAAGTGCTGACAACCTAATTCAACCTGTGCCTCAGAGTGACCTGGAGTAGAAACTCAGTGCAGATCTTGGGCACTGAGCCCTGTCCCTCCAATACTGGTGGTGCAGTCTTCAACCCATTCAGCCTCCTCCAATCCACTCTCACCATCTTTTCTCTTTAATTGAAGCACATTCTGCGTGGTTTGCATTCTTAAATGAAGCTTCGAACCAACACTTCAACCTCGTCAGAACTCAATTCTCCATCAAACATTATCCTATATGCAAATGCAAGTTACTACACTGAAGCAGAGTTTAAATCCTTAAATTGTATATCAGCTTTCAAAGCTCAGGACATTCCCTTTCC
This sequence comes from Rhina ancylostomus, assembly GCA_030265395.1. Classification (NCBI taxonomy): domain Eukaryota; kingdom Metazoa; phylum Chordata; class Chondrichthyes; order Rhinopristiformes; family Rhinidae; genus Rhina; species Rhina ancylostomus. The sequence continues at coordinate 8,399,800 of JARFYF010000058.1, read as the reverse complement.
ATTCAGATTTTCGCTTCAAGGTCTAAAATCAGACCACTAAGAAAAAGTGTTTTGATCCTCTTGTGACAGGCTGCAATGAATGAGAAATAGTTTATAATTTTTAAGGTGCTGGTTGGATAAAAATGCTTTCAAAATGCATTGTCTCTGTAACTTCAAGTGCCCATCATGCACTAACACTGAAAGTTCACTATTAGCCAGAGATAAATATATAATAGCATACATCTGAATTTTCCTACTGCATATGGACACCGATGAATTAAAATACATTGAGTGAAGTTACCAGACAAATTGGATTGTAGTGCAGAATTATGAATGTATCTAGTTCCATGCACTAGTATCTACTGTTTCCTATAAACTCATAACAAGGCAGCAGAAGGTGTGCATGAACCAAAGCTGAGTTTGCACGTATGGGCCAGTTTGAAGTACTTGCAGGAACCATCACCATGAATACACATTCCTTTCATTTCCAGAGCACTAACCTTGCATATTGCCTTCCGCTTTGCCACACTGTACCCACTTTCCACCCTGGTATCTCCAGTGATGCTGATCTGCCAGGACAACATCCACATAAATATTATAATGAGCAGAAGGATCCAGCCCCGTGATGTTAAAACTCAGGAAAGGAAACATCCGCCTGGAAGAAGAGGGAGAGAAAAATATTAGTACTTAGTATTTTGGGAAAATGAACCATTTGACAACAGACCGGTTTTGCATTCAGAGAGTTGCTCCGAGGTCAGGCAACATTCCTAGAGTTAATGTGTGAGGCTGTCATGCTTCATTAGTTCTGATAAAAAGTCTGATTTTAAATGCTAACTGTTTCTCTCTCTACAGTTGCTGCCTGTCTGCAGCGTACTCACTGCTTTCTCACCAGAGTTACCTGCTCTGTTATCTCATTGCTGTTTGTGGGACCTTGGTGAGTGCAAATTAGCTGCCCATGATTAACAGTCCAACAGTGACAACACCTGTTTAGAAAGTGCTTAATCAGTTCTGATGCATTTTTATTAAAAGTTATTATTGTTAATCATTTCTTCTGAGAGAGGAAAACTGAGCAACTACAAAGACGCTAAATTAAAAAGAATGTCCATTCTACTTAAATGGAGAGATCCTAAACCTCCTACTACATTACAATGGTTTTCTCAAACTATAACATGTTTAAACTTAGAGAACATTCTTAAGTTTAAACATGTTATAGAAAAATTATAGTTTAGAAAAATTAGAGTGGTACTATTGAGCCTTCAGTTAATTTTGAAGAAACTTGGAGCCCATTTATCCAGCATTTTCATATGATGTAAGCTGACCTTTTCTGAATCCTCCTCAATAATTTTCTATTCGAATATAGAGGAGCAGAGTTAATAACATAATTTTATTTTTAATCAATGAAATACGACAGCCCAGCTTTTGTTTAGTTCTTGGTTAGTTTTTGTTTATTACCATTCATTTTGTTTTGTAACTTTTTTTAGTTCATTTTTTTCATATAATCTTTTAAATCTTTTTCATGTTCAATTATTAAGAGATTGGGAGATTCAGATTACATATTTTACTCTTTATGTTTGTATATGTTAATGATTATTGTAATCCTGATAATTACTATTGTTATGTATACTAATTTGAAATTAATAAAAATATTGAAAGAAAAAGAATGCTAAACCAATTTTATAACTGAACAGTTATTTATTCAGCAGATGTTTTGAAAAATAAAAATGAAAGATGATTTTCAGAAAAGCCACCAAGAAAATGTCAGCAGGCTTAGAAAGCATAAATGAGACTTCATGCAATACAGCTAAGTTTCATATTGTGCCTGGGTACAGTGATTTTCATGAATTAGAATCTTCTGCTTCAGATTCTTGTTGAAACATGCAATTTGCATTGAATGTAAATTTTGATTATATTAGTTACTTCTTTGTAAAGTAGGCTATTTTTAGAAAGGAAAAGTTTTGGCTTCTCACAGGCTTAGCATGGTGAGGAGTGACTTACTTGGAATCTTTGGTCGCACAAGGGATTTTTCTGACTTGCCCACTCTACTGAGCAAGAGGGGATCACAGGGCATAAAAAGTTCTTGAGCAGAGAATAAACATGAAAGCCGAGACCCACTATTGGTTTCTGGTGAAGATGTTAATTCAAGACTTGCTGTGATCTAAAATCTCAACAGGAGTTGAAGGAAGGAATACCAGCCTTAGATCATGGTATGTTTGTTTGGGGGACTTGAGCTGAAAATATCGCGAAACAGTTTCTCCTTCTTAACGACACTTTTCTTTATATAACGCAGTTAGCCATAGGTCCCAGTGCATGATCTGCCCTGAAGTCAGTGTTCAGTCCTTACAGTTTACTGATTCCTGTAGCTCAGTGAGAAGGTTGAGTTTGAATCCAGTTCCCAAGATCAGATCACAAAATCTAGGCTGACATTACAGTGCATTACTGAGAGAGTGGTGTGCTGTAAGAGGATAGGCAATGAGCAAAGACCCAGTGCTCTCTGGTGGATATAATGATCCTCATTGTGTTATGGGAAGATAACCAAGAGAGTTGAACACAATCTCTTGGCCTTAATCTACATTAAAGAATACCGGTAAAGAAGAATGTGGCAAGTTTACCTTATCAGTTGTGGCATTGAGAATAAAAGTCAGGAAGTCATGTTGCAGCTTATAAAACTTTGGTTAAGCTATATTTGAAGAGAGCCTTCACAGCTTTATTGGAATAGCAGCAGTGAATACACGATGGAAAAAATGCAAGATTAAGTCTTTCTGATAGAATGATGACTAATAGGCTTACGTAAAATTCATTTGGTCTGGTGATTGACCAATGCTATGCACTAATTTGTTTTTATCTACTCTGACACATTGTTTTATATACACATTTCAGGCAATTCAGTATCGAAAGTAACACTCACTGGTATACAAAACGACACAGTAAGTAAAACATTTAACATACTAAACTTGTTTTCAGGTTGTCTACACTTCGAGTTAACTTAATGCAATTCAGACCACAATGATACAGAAGGATGGGTGAAACTTTGGAAAACATACACTCTTCTCTTTGCATATGCAAGTGTTTCTCTATATAAAAGCACTCAAAACCATTACAGAGGATGATGTCAACGGAAAATACTTTGCATTGGTTTTGGATCCGAAATTCAGTAAAATCAAAACATCTTTTTCTTTACCATTTACGTTGCAGAACCTTACGAGGACAATCTGTTTCCATTGTACGGTATAATGGGCGTTAAAGGTTTAGAACATCTGAATTTATGCCTTTTTAGGCAGTGGTGTGAAACTACTGAATCAACTGTAGGTGAGCTAATAATTCCTGTGATACAGCTGAGTTATTAATTCCATTTAAATATTTGAGTAGTCCACAAAAATTGAAGTAAATACTAAGTTTGAAAGATGTTTAATTGTGCAATTTTTTCCTGTATTAGGATGGCTAGACAGACATAAATCATATCATAGAGAGAGGGTCACACAGCAAAGAAAACAGGCCTTTTGGTCCAACAAGTCTGCACCAACCATCAAACACCCACTTCACTACTCTTACACTAATGCCTTTTTTCTTTATTCTCCTTAGGTTCCCGTCGACTCCCCTTGTACTTCACCACTCACTGCACTCGGTGTAATTTTCAGTGGCCAATTAACCTACCAACCTGAATGTCTTTAGGATTGGGGGGCGGAACCAGACACCCAAGGGGGTAAACCCACACGGTTGTAGGAAGAATGTGGAAACTCAACACACAGAGCACCAGAAGGCAGGATTGAACCCAAGTTGCTGGAGCTTTGAGGCAGCAGCTTTATGGTGCTGCTGTGCTACCCCTGAGAAAACTGTTAAGCCCATGAAATGGAAGTGGGGATCGGGACTGACTTGAAACATATATCTTCCAGTTTTTATGAAAATCTGACTGTGAAAGTTCAATATTAAGAGTCTCTGAAATAGCCAGGTTGCAGATTCTTTGAACATGTATAGTACACACAGGAAGACAATGAGTAAATTTCAGAAGAGACTGACTGACAATGGTGTGAATGAGTTAATGCTGACTTACTGCTAACTGCAAATTAATGTCTGCTCTGAAACCTACTCCTGATCACAATCTCAAAGGGCTTTTGCACAGTGGTGTTTGTGTGAACATCAAGATTACAAAAAAAATTCATAAATTCCAGCGTGAATTCCAAAGCTCAAGTGGGCAAAAATGACTCATGGCAAAGGAGGAAATATTGGGACTGATAGATAAATAAAAGATTATACTTAAATTGCTAATTGATCACCATTGATCTCTTTGACATCAAACAGCACCATGATTACTGATGCCCCTAAGATCAACACCTTTGAGGTTATTGAAGAAAAATGTAACCAGATCAATCTTGTAGATAATTTGGCTACCAAGGCAGGCCAATAATTCACCTCCTGACATGCTGAGGTATTTCTACCATCTGCAAGGCATGTAACAAGTATGATGGAATGGTCTCCATCAGAGTGAAATTCCAAATATAAAACCAAAAACCCCAACCCATCCAACACTAGTACACATCCACCACCTTGAAAAACTGAGATCCCCCCCCCTTTAACGCTGACACATTGTGGCTGCAGAGCGTGTTGTCTACAAGGTCCATTGCAGTAACTTGTCAAAGCTTCTGTAATAGTGCTCCCCAGTTCAGGGTTCTCACCAGCTAGAAGCACACAGCCACATAGAAATGTCACCACATTCAATCACAGGTCACCCTGACATAGAAATATCATTTTCTTCACCATCACTGGATCTAATTCCTGGAACTCCTTGTCTACAGTACTGTAGAAGTCAACAGGGTGACTACAGCTGTTCAAGAAGCTAATTCACCATTTCCGTCTCATTGGAAATTACATGTGGGCATTAAATGGTCTTGCAGCCTTAACAATGAGAAGTTCTAACCTGCCGACATCCACACAAGTCTCAGGACCATCTTTAGACAAACTGTACAAGGAAACGTGGAAACTGGAACAATACAATACTGCAAACCCACAAACATAGCACCTACTGTGAATGTTAATAAGCAATTTAAAAATTCACTAATGATAAATATAAAAATGTTTCAATGGTTAGAGTTCAAGTAGACCCATACCCCAAATGAGAAAGCAATGGTATAAAAGGTTTGATTTGAATTCCAGATTGTGGTTCTATGTTTGGTTTCCTTGCAGTTTCTTTAATGATACCTGAATCTTTTATGAAACATTTCTATGAAATTTTTTTTCTGGTTCCCTCTGTTGTCTTGTTCCCACACTCTGTAACAACTTGTAGTATAATCTCAGTCACAGATAACTAATGTTACGAAGTTCCAGATGGAGAAAAATAGCATAATCCATACGACTTATCTTCACCCACCCCAGAAAACACACTCTATGATAACAGAGTATTTGACTAATCGGTCTCTAGCAATGAGTCTACAGTAGTCTCAGCTTCAGAGCAGGGAGGTTCCCCCACAAGGACTAAACACATACATACAAAAGTTCAGTTGCACTAATGAGTAATTTATCACAATAACTGCACTACATTGGATGAATATTGACATTCTGACACATTCTAAAATATGATTTGTTTTATTTACTACTTGAAAGCATTATGGCAATGGTTTGAACTTAACATCAATCATAAACCCCAAATGTTCATTTTCCACATGAATTATTTTAATTCTATTCATGTAAAAGAATTCCATTCAAATTGCAGGTAAAATTTGGCAATCTTTTGAGGGATTTGTGCACTTTTCCATAATATTATGTGACAAATAAATGCATCCATAACATCACATCTTGTTTCATTGAATATTGGGTCGGTTTGTGTCCCTGCAGATTCTCCCCTGTGTGCACCTCTACAATTAAATGCATTTCTGATTTGTTTTTTTTTGCTCGCTTTGAAACACCCCTACCTATGCTGATACAGTTCTGCATCTTGTCAGCTCTCAAAACAACCTCCAGATTTATTCAAATTCCCCTAGCTTATTCTGGACAAGTTTAGGTCAACCATCTAGTCCGAGTGCACAAGAGGTCCCAAAACTGTAAACCCTGTGCTCTAAAAACATCAACAACTAGCAGTAGTGTAACTGCTAATCTACTTCCATGTAAAAGCAGAATTTGTAGAACCATTCCCTTGTGTTTCCTTTGCAAATAAAATAAATCAGAAAGTGATGTCACTTCTTGAAGGGATCAGTTAATAGTAATTGGTTTATTATTGTCACATGTACTGGGATACAGTGAACAGCTTTTGTTTGCAAGCCATCCACGCAAATCATTCCATACATAAGTACACCCATTGATTTACATAGAGAGTTGCAACAATATTGTTTTTGGACTATCTATGAATTGTAATATTGTAGCTGAAGTTCTTGTATGATGAGATAGTGGTAGCATTTTTTAAGGAAATGTAATAATCACTATTAACGCTGTACCTTGAATGTATCCAAATGTCTCAAGCACTGCACTGGGAGGGTTAACAGACAAAATTTCAATACCAAGCCTGAGATATTCAGGCAAATGACAGCAAGCTCATCTAAAGTGATTGTTTCTAAGAAGTGCCTTAAAGGAGACAAAAACACAAGGAAGGAAATTCCAGAGCTCAGGACCTTTGTAACCAAAGGCACGGCTGCTAATGGCACAGGGATGAAAGTACTCAATAAAAGAAAGAGCAGAAACCACAGGCAGTGCTGGAGGTTTCAGTTCCAGGGCTCTGGTGGGCCACTTGTATTATAGATGTATGATTTTTCTGGTCTGTGGAGTGGAATCCTGGGACTTTTGTTTATTACCTTCATAGATGAACAGGAGAAAGATGTCACAAGCGCAAGGACATCATTTATAGATGATACAAATTTAATGAAGTGATGGGAATAAAAGACCAAGATAAGCAACAGGTGGATTTGAATAAACATGAGGCTTCTTCTTCCAAGTGCTGGCAGATGCAACTCAATGCAGAAAAACACATGTGGTTCAGAAAGAGACAAAAATATATCCAGGAAGAGAGTTTATTATTGAAAGAAAATTGCATGCATGGAAAATGTAATTACGTTGGTACAAAGGGGTATGCCAACACAATGGTTACATCACTGAACTAGGAATGCAGAGGCTGGGACTAGTGATGGGGAAGTATGAGTTTAAGAACCAGCATGACAAATAGGCAATTTAAATTCAAATTAATCAATTAATTAATTAGATCTGGAATTTAAAGTCTAGCCTTAACAATGGTACCTATGAAACTACTGGATTGTCATAAACTATCAGCTTCAATAACGTTGTGTGAGGGACAGATAGTTGGTGCACTAACATACACTGACCTCCAGACCCACAGAGTGAACCCTTAACAGCTCTTTCAAATGGCCTCTCCAATTCCGAAATAAAAACAGAACCGAGAAGTTACTGACCTGAATTGTTGACCATTTCTCTCTCCAAAGATGCTGCCTGACTTGCTGAGTATCTCCGGCATTCTCTGCTTTTATTTCACATTTCCAGCATCTGCAGTATTCTTTGGAACCATTATTCTGTTGTCACCAAACCAAACTGCCTCTGCGGCCAGCTGACCACCACCTTGTCAGGACTGTGAATGATTGTTGTCTCCGCTGAGCATCTAGCACCCATTCTACACCAATCCCAATTTTTTATCCCCCCCTTCCCGTCACATTCTCCGAACCTCCCCCTAGATTTTACCACGTCTGTAGACCAGGGGCAATATACAGTGGTCAATTAACTGACCAACCTGCACGTCTTTGGCACATGGGAAGAAACCAGAGCATCCAGAGGAAAGCCACGCGGTCACACCGGGAATGTGCAGACTGCACCTGTAAGTCAGGATTGAACCCAGGTCTCTGGTGCTGTGAGGCAGTGGCTCTACCAGCTGTGCCACTGTGCCACTCCCTGATTG
>JARFYF010000058.1:8126067-8142290 GCA_030265395.1 Rhina ancylostomus | reverse complement strand
AGATCCAGTTCATGTTGGGATTCCTCTTCTGATCTCTGAGGCAAGATTCCTTCCAGTTGCTGCCTGTGTTTGTCCTGTGGAAGTATCCTGACTCCAGTCTTGTATCAGTGTGCTGCATTTGGGTTTTCTGCGAGCTTGCTCCTTGCTCAACATTGTGACAAGAACGTTAAGCAGTGAGCAGATTTTTCAATTCCCTCTGCGCTAAGTTTCCCACATCAAATAAATAGTATTGAGTAAAGAGTAATCATTATCATTAATAGTACAATACAAACCAACTGAAGCTCATTGGCACAAATCCATTCAAGAATGAGTGAATCCAACTTCTATTCTTCACTGTCCAAAAAATCAATGGAGAAGGTTGTTAGAAATCAATAGAACTCATTTAGCAAAAGTGATAGAACCTGCTATATCTACACTTGAATTCTGCATTGCCACCCATGAGTTTTAATGATAACAAGTTACAAGATGTAGATAATATTTTTGGAAAAATAATCACAGAACTTTACTTCAAGAGAATTGATGACACAAGGGCAAATTGTCAAAAAAAATTATGGCTGATGTTAACAAAATGCACAACATATGGCCATCATGCCAGATTTCCAGGACATTGGATTCTCAATCCAGCAATGTGGTCAGTGTGCTGCTGTACTGTCCCACTGCTATGTGCATTTAGCAACTGGATTTCCACATCAGTTATTAAAGTATCTGTTGGTTTCTCATCCTAGTCATAGCCACAATATTATTTCACTTCAACTGTAAACATAAATGGCAATATAACATACACAAAACATAAATAGCTGCATCATATGTGGACACCATCCTCTTTATCACTAGACACATCTTCTCACGTTGCACTCAAATCATGTATCATGCCTATTTTCTCAACAAATGACGCCAATCCACTTGACAGCAGAAGATTAAGATGCGAGCAGCGGAAGTACAAAATGGACAGTAAAAAATTTGCTGGCAGAGTGCAAGATGCAAAGTGAATGGTAAAATTCCCCAGGGGGCACGGAAGACAGAAACCCTAACAGCAACATTTGGTGGTTGAGCGGAAGATGAGAATTGCGAAGGCAGCCAACTGTTCAAATTTTAAGCCTCTCACACTACTGCATATATTATAGGAAACAACAGTTGGCTGGTTGCATGCTACTGACTGCAATGCAATCTCAGGAACCTAGCTATCAAATAAAACAGTCCTCATGTTCAATGATCACATTGGAGTCTCTCGATTTGACTTCAGGGCTTCCAGTTTGCTGCCAGCCAACCCCCTTACTACTTTTCCTGGGTGTAGCTCTTGCTCACTTTCTTACAACATTCCCTTTCATCGCCCTGCTGTAAACCTTACCAGTTCTTTCTGGCTGGTTTCCCATTGTGAGCCTGGTTGGGCCATACACAGTTCCTCAAGATTGACACTGCCTAGGAAGAAAGTGTTTTGGAATGTTGGAAGCTTAATTTTCTTGACATTCCTGATCGGTTTGAAAATTGGCTGAACTCTTCTAGCTAAGTGGAAGTGAAAGGTAGCCTCTAACTTAAAAGACGGGCAGAGTGATTCAGCTTGTAGAGCTGCTGCCTCTCTGTACCAGAGAGCCAGGTTCATTGCTAACTTTGGGTCCAATCTGCATGGAGTGACCGTGTGGTTTTTCTCCAGGTTCTCGGGTTTACTCCCACAAAAAGTTTCAAAGGACGGAGGCTAGAGAATCACATGGAGGTCTGTGGATTCAGCTCCTGATACTCCCCAATCTGCTTGTCATAATTTCATCAAGTCCGTAGCCCACAGGGTCCTACTCATGGGGGCAGATTTAGGAAGAAAGACTTGCATTTACAGTTTTCACGAGCTCAGAATACATCACAGAACTTCACAGTCATCGAGCACTTCTGAAGTGAAGTCACTGTTGTAACATAGCCAAATTCGTGCACAGCAATCTCTAACAATAAGCAAGGGGATAAACGAACAGAATTTATTTTATTGATGTTGGTTGAGGGATAAATATTGACCAGGATATTCAGGGTAATGCTTCTACTTTTCTTCCCATGAAATCTTTTACATTGACCAAGAGCGAGGTGTCAATCTAATATCTCATCTGTAAGATGATACCTTCACCTAATCAGTACTCCCTTTGAGATTTGATTGTCAGCCTAGAGATAATGGGCTCCACTAAACTATTCACTCAGGCAAGCTTATAAATAAATGTCCCAGGAGAATGTACACAGGAAATGAGTAATATTTGGACCTGGGCAAAAGTTAATTTACATGTTACTTTTTAAGTTCCTTAAACCACATTTTTAATGTTCACTTCCTGTGTTAGTTGTTAAGCTGTAAGTGCATCCCATTACCACAGTAGTTGAAATGGAGGTTCAGACCAGCACAGCATGACAACTTTGTAAAGACATTTACTATTCTAAGTGTGAGCATAAAAAACTGTGATGGAAAAAATAGCAGATGTAAGATTTTTATTATATATACACACATACACAGAGAATATAAAATTTCATGATCTCTTTGAGATCGTGCCCAGTACAAATCCTAGTATTAGAATATCTCTCCCTGCTGTCAATCACTAGGATCTTTGGAACAATGGATATTGAATATGCTGCAAGTGATGACTTGTTAGAATGTTTCTGTGTGTGTGTGTGTGTGTGTGTGTGTGTGTGTGTGTGTGTGTGTCTTTCTGTGTGGATGCATGTGAGTATGCGGCCATGTATAAGTGTTATAAGTGTAAACTCGGGATGTGTAAAATTTCCACTACATTGAGTAGGGTTGAGGTAACTCACAACACTGAAGATACACTGGCCAGCATAAATGTTTAAGTACTAAGAAATGTGAATGAAAGGCATGCGTGCAATGATGTTATATGACTTTGAGTCATATGATTGCCAATATTAATGTGAAATTAGTTTTATTTTTCTACTGTGCTACATTAAGATGTGTAATATCATAAATTGAATTTTCAATTTAATGATCAATGGGCTACAAATTTACATTGGTGAAAAGCCCACACTAATCCTGCATCCTCTGAATGCCATGCTATGGATCAGTTTCTGTATCTCATGACTCACTGGTAGTTATCTTCTAGTCATACTCCAGTAACTGGAAGATAACCACCAGCATGATTTTCTCCACAGGAATGCTGATCCTGTGGTGTGTTAAATTAACTCAGTTTGTTCTGTTGAAGAATGGGTTAACAATTTAATATTCACTCCCTACTTTCTCCATTGTGTAATCTCCAGTTATCGCTTTCAGCACAACTAAGTTCCTAATGTCCAATGTTCAAGTATTTAGCTTTTGGAAGTAAACTGATTGTACAGGAAGACATATCAATTGGCCTGCTTAACATTTGCTGATCAAAATTTTCCATCTTCCTCCCTCGAATTGGGAATGGTTTTCACGCAATATTACCTTCATTCAACATTAATCTTCATTCCTCCATCCCTTGCTTCACCACCTCACCCAGCCACACACCCAACCCCAACTGTGACAAAAGAAATCAGGNNNAAGTAGAAAATGTGATCACTGTTTGGTAACATTAGTTATCTTGATCAGCTTTCAAGAGCCTTTGTTTTACTTCTTAGCTTGCTTCAGTCCTTCTATGATTCAGCACAGAGCCTATCAGTCAGATCTTGCTGTTTTCCAGATGGGTATCGATGTGTTTTATGAGGGCATCATCTGGGTAATTGATGGGGAAGGCCAATTGACACAGCGGACAGCTCCTCATGTCTGAGTCTCCTGTTTCCATCCAGAGCTGGGCAGAGAAAAGGAACAGATCAGTAAAGTGCTCAGTGGTTGAATTGTTTTGTTTTTCACAGACTTCTTGCCTTGATATCACAAGCTGCTTATCAGCAATTAAGGATGGAAATTTCACTTGTGTGAAGCATGCAACAACATGCATTATAATGGAGCAAAAAACAAACTGCTGGAGGAAATCAGTGGGTCAGGCAGCATTTGTAGAGGGAAATGGATAGTCGATATTTTGAGCTGAGACCTTTTATCTGGACTGGAAGAGTGGGAGGGGAGATAGCCAGTATATGGAGGTGCGGGTGAAGTGTGGAGCAAGAGATGGCAAGCAATGGATGGATGCAGGTGAGGAAGGGTGATTGGCAGATGGAGGATGGAAATAGTGACAGAGGCTGGAACGTGATAGCTGGAGGTGACAAGGAACTGCAGATGGTGGAATCCGATAGGAAAGGAAGGTGGAGCATGGAACCAAATAATTGAGGCAGGGCGGGCAGATGGAAACAGTGGGCGGTGGGGGCCCAGTGGGATGAGTATGTGGGCGATGGGCAGATGGAGTGGGTATGGGAGGGGACAGAAACAGGGTGATAAGGGTTGGTGTGGGAAGGGGGAGGGGAATTAAAATAGCTAGCAACTGGGAGCTCCAGACAGCCATGGTAGGCGAAGCAACTTCACATCGACCTGTCTGTCCTCAGCCTCCTCCACAGCTAAGGTGAGACTAAGTGCAAACTAGAGGAACAGCACCTCATATTCGATCTGGGTAGTCTACAACCCAATGGCATGGACAATGAATTCTCTAATTTCAGGCAAACTGCTCACATTTCACTCTCCTGATCAACCCAGATCCCCCTGTCCCCACCTCACCACCTCCCCACATTCCCTTTGCAAGTCTCATCCTCCACTTAGCAGTAATAAACATTGATACTTCTAATCTGCTTAAACCTTGAGGTCAGAACAAGTCTCCCTCATTGAAGCTGTTTGACCATTTTTCAGGTTAGTATTACTTCTCCCCGTGTCTGCATGGGTTTCCTCCGGGTGCTCCAGTTTCCTCCCACATTCCAAAGACATATGGGTCAGGAAGTTGTGGGCGTGCTATGTCAGAGCGGGAAGTGTGGCGACACTTGTGGGCTGCCCCCAGAACACTCTACGCAAAGATGCATTTCGCTGTGTGTTTCAATGTACATGTGACTAATAAAGGTATCTTAAAATCTAATGGACCCTAGCTTCAAAAGACTGTTGAAACCAGATCACGGTTCTTCTTTCAGGGCTAGTCTTATCCCTCCTGTCCTCCTCCCCTTTCCCAACACTCTTTCCAATTTACATTCAGAAACATTTTAAAACATGCATACTAATCTCTGTGCACTCAAAAAAATAAGTTTAATTTTTATTGTCTCTTTGGAGTTATGCAAATTAACATAAGCGGGGAATAGTCTCTGTGTTGATGAAATTACAATGCTTCTATTGCGCAGGATTTAAAACACCATTTGCATTGAACGTAATTTGCATCCAAAACTCCTCAATCAGTTCTAAGTCTTGCACACATTGACTGAATTGTGTCAAGAAAATAGCAAAACTCATTCCCTCCACCTTGACATCCCAGTTCATTTGACCAGTGATAACTCTCAGTCTTCAAATCATTACCAATATACTAATGAGTGGATACAATCTTTCACTACTCATCCTCTCAAAAATCTTTCATAAGTTTTGCAAACTTCTATCAGATGATTAGTTAACCTTTTCTGTTTGAATCAACCAGAGAAATACTGACAATTTGCTCTGCAATTCTCTGAATTTAAGCTGGACTGAAAAAGAATGAAGCTTGCAGAGAAGAATGCCCAAACCACCATGTTACATCCACAACTAAGACCCAGCAAAGAATGCACGATGTTACATTGAGGCTGGCAGGGATAATAAAACTGTGGACCTACGTTGATGGAAGGCCAGGACTGGGCATGCTCAGATCTGGAATATTCAGTAGAATTCCTACTCGTGGGATTATCTGGGATAGGGAGTGCCGTGCAGGAGGAAGTGCTCCTCATTCCCCTGTCCAATGTACCAGGTGGACTGTGGGCCATCCAATCCTCATCATCGGACTCCAGATGTCCATCATACGGACCTTCGTCTGCGCTGTCCGGCACCTTAAGGTAGTCGGTGGGGAGGTACTGCCTGTGCCTGAGCGATGTCTGTTCGTCCTCCAGTTGGGATGGCATTGTGTGGTGGTACGCTTTGGTGTCGCTGACTTCGGAGTAACTGCGACGGCTTTGGAAGGTGGCTTGGAGAGGATGCCTTGTGCTCCGGGGATAGCTGGAGTAGGCATCTTGCTTCACATAAGCTGAGGGTTGAGGATGAACTGGGAGAATAAAACAACAGATTTAAGATGTTAAAGCCATTTAGAAAGAAGAACTTGCATTTATACATTGCATGACCTCAGGAAATCTCCCCAGAAAACTCCATGTATTCAATAAAGGATCTGCAAGAAAAAACATCTGGGGGAATCATACCCATCAGAGGAGACAGAACCAATTGGCGTTTTGGAGAAAAGTTGATGTCTCTTAAATGTTGGGCTCAGAAGTCCTACCACACCTGGCCTTCCCACCACCACCCCGTGATGGACATTCATCCCTTTGAGAAAACAATGGGTGTGATTTTGTCTCAAGGAGAAATCAGTGTCAGCAACAGACACGGTGAGGAGCAAGACCACTGCCCCTCACAAGATGCACTGTTGTAATATAGGCAGCCGTTCTACACACAGCAAGATCCCACAAAGAGTACAGTGATGAATGACCCGATGATCCGGTTTGGGGGTAAGAGCTCAAGTGAGCTTTTAAACCTGCAGCCTTGTGAGTTAGTGTCACTGGATGTTTGTCACTGAGCCTCAGCTGAGCTTGACAAATTCACTGAAAGGCTTGTAAAAAGAGGGAAACTGAGTCATCAGCAGAAATAAGGCAGGGCAGGGCAGTCAGTTAAAATGGGCAGGGAACTATCTACTCTCTTCCTGCTGAGAAATGACTGATGGAAAATTTCAATTCTGGACAGCAAGGTCATCCATCAAAAGGCAACAGAGAGCTTCTTAAATTGACAGACAGCATTCTGATGAGGTCATCCTAACCAAACCTTAATTTTTAATATAAAAACAGAAACTGTTGGAAATACTCAGCAAGTCAGGCCACATCTGTGGGAAAAGAAACAGCACTGACCCTTAACCAACACTGTTTCTCTTCCTACAGATGAGGCCTGACCTGACCATTCAATGTCCAAGCTGAGTTTATTGTCATGTGCGCAAGTACATGTGTGCACAGGTGCAATGAAAAACTGACTTGGAGCAGCATCAAGGGCACATAGCATCATATAAGCCGCATTCACAAGAAAAACATAAACATAAATCATACACAATTTGTGAGAAAGAACACAAATAGAACAAAAATAAACACAGTCCATTTTAGTGCAAAGTGATCAAAGTGGTTATAGTGTTGTTAAACTGTAGTGATAAGGGATTTACCTAATTTCCAGCATTTTCTTTTTTTTAAATTTTAGATTTCTAGCATCTGTAGTTTGTTTTCTGATATTCAGGCCTTTGTTTTTGTTCAACAAACAATCTGCTGGAGTAACTCTGATGTGGGTCGAGCAGCATCTGTAGGGGGGAAAAGAATTGTCGATGTTTCGGGTCCATACCCTGCATCAGGAACTGAGTTCCTCCAGTAGATTGTTTGTTGCTCCAGATTCCAGCATTAGTGGTCTCTTGTGTCTCCTTTGCTTTTGTTCTTTCAATGAATGCTGGTATAACCCAGCATTCATGGTCTTTACATTTTCACTCTCTAACAAGTAAAGGAAAAACACCTGGGTGAAGAAATACAAAACTTCGATTCTCAGTCAGATGGGCAATGAGAGAAGTGGAAATGAAAGAGAATAAAGAACACACCCATGACTGAACACCACAGTCCATGCACAAAGTAAGGTCATTGTATCTGGTCATCGTGGGCATTCCCCACGTGAATTGTGTGAAAGTGTGTACTTGGGATTTCTATGTAGTGATGAGAAAAGGGTTTGCATCAAAAAGATGTGGTGGAGAGTGAGACCTGTTGCTGCCAACAAACATATGGGAACTGATTCTGAGAGCTACAGCTAAGACCACCAAAGAGATACAAGCTAGTTAGGAAGTGGGTCCCTGAGAGTCAATGGATTTAATGGTGCATGGATGGAGAGAGATGGAAGATCAGGCAGACAATATAACATTCAAGATTGTTAGGCAAGACACTTACATCTGTGGGACCAGAAAATGTGGGAGGTTGGGTAGGGAGGGGGTTGGTGTGGAAGGGGGCCATCATTAGAGTGAAGGAGACAATGACATAAAGAATATATGGTGCAAAAAATATCAGTGATTGGCTTCTAGGTGGAAAATTCAACAGGAATGATAGGTGGGATTCTCTGTTATTAGAAGGCTGTGTTCGCCAAGACCCTAAGTATACTTAAGAAGATAGATTGATCGACATTTAGACACAAAAGGCATAGAGGGATGTGGGGAGAGTGCAAGAATATGATATTGAGATAGAGGATCAGCCACAGTCATAGTGGGAGTTAAGGAGCCGAATATTTCTATGAACAAATTGCTCCCCCACCACCCACACCATCCTCACCCTCACCAACCCCCAAACCCCCATTCTGTACATTTACTATTTACCGTTGTTAGTTGATTGCTCCTCGGAGAGCCTGGTTAGGATCTCGGTCTGGGCTTCGGTCAGGCTGCGCAGACGGCAGAACTCCTGGGCCAGCTCACTGTAGGCCACCACCAGCCTTTCCCTGAAAGGAGAAAGCAAAGAAGTGTCAGGGCCTCACCACAGTGGGCAAGTCTGGGGGGGCGGCCACTCATCGTCCAAGTCCACACAGTTGAGGTATCATGGGACCTTTGGGCAACCACAAAACAACACCACAGGGATAGAGTTAAGGTCTCACAGAGCATGGGGGAAGAAACACAATCAGATATTCTAAATGGCTACTATTTAATCAGTTCAAGGTTTAGCCAGCAGGACACAGTATAAATGGTGATCAGTCTAGACTGTTGTTCAGAGCTCAACAAAAGGAGTGGTAGACACTGCCAACTACTGGCTGGTTGAGTTATTGAAGCCTTGTTTGTGGAAAGTCCCCAGGTGAAACACGTAAAAGAACCTCCAACTTTACGCAAGAAAAAAACCTGATGCAGAAAGTTACCTCAAGCATTATCATTTTTTCTTTTGCAGGTAGCATCATTTTGAAAAAATCATTTTTGGCTAATGGCTTCCATAACCAACAAAACACCATCATATCTGTTAACCACAACTCATAAAGGACAGCAACACTTTAAAGAGAAAGCTTCAATATTTCCTTAATTAAGAAACAACATTCATTGAGAGCATAGTGAAATCTTCAAGCCAATGAAGTACTTTTAAAGTTTAATCCATGTTGTGTTGTAGGAAATGCGGAAGGAAATTATTCATAATTGTTGGATATTAATCATTCCCATTCTATCTTCAATGTCCAACTTTGGTGCAAAAGAGACTTTGGTTTAAAAATGGCGTAGCACTCCCTTGGAATTGCACCGGCTGGATCAGCCTAATTTTTGCTCTGGAATGGGATTTGAACCTCCTACCTTCTGGATCAAGGATAAGTGTGTCACCACTTAGTTGGTAAAGCAACTGAGTGACTCCAGCCCAACAAAGCCAGGTGGCCCCAACTTCAGTCTGCAGCCTGAGCTGAACAAGATGAATTCAGAGTGGGAGGGGAATTCTATCCGGGCTTCCCTCCTGACCCTCGTTGAGTGAGTCTGGTAAGAACACAAGAACAGACAAAAATGTAGGGGCAGGAGTAGGTCATCTGGTTGATCAATGCTGGCCCCAACTCCTCTTCTGTGCCAGCTCCCCATTGCAATCAATTCCTTGATCTTTCACAAAATTATCTACCTCCTTAAACAATTTAATGATCTAGCCTCCACAACTTTCCAGGGCAGAGAGTTCCTGGGATTCACCATCCTCTGCCAAATGTGTGCATGCTTGGGTTGAGTATTGGATAGAACTCAGGTTAAATATCCTTCTTTGCTAGATTGGCTGGCAGGACTGAGAAAACCTATTGGGAATTTCCAGGCAACAGTTCAATGCACCACTCATTGCCTCTGAGCCTGAAATAACACCGGGGGATGGTAGGTGTGGTGAGTCTGGCAGAGGGGGCGTATGGAAACAGACCCCTTCACCACCCAGTACCTCAAGGAAATGAAATTGGAGGGAGAAATTATAAATGATAAAAGATAAGCTCTTGTGGTGAGATTTATAAGAAAGCTGGATGCTTTTCTTACTTTAGTTTAAACAGGCCTCAATAAACCACTCACAACACACACAATCCACCCACAGATATTTTTATTTCAACTGTTTTCAGTTTTTCTGATCTCTATCTCCACCACTTCCAATAATCATGAATGGTTATTACAATAACATTTTGAACATGCTTAGAATGAATAATTCATCAAATCCAGTTGTTAATGAGACTCATGGGGACTATCTGCTCAAACGTTTGTGCTCCTGTGCTGAATGGGTGGAATGAAAGAGGGGCAATAGTGTTGGGATGTGGATGCTGAACACATCTCAGGTCTTACCCCATTAATTTAATGGTATCCCAGTTCAAATAAATGGCCAACCATCTCCCTCACAGAATCAGTTACAAGACAATAAGTATTGGTTTATCATCATTAATTATAACTTACAACTTGAATTTCTTTGATGCAAAGGTCAATATTATATGTGCCAATGTACATGGACAAGCACTTAACTCTTGCTCTCTACTTAGGCATGGGCTTAAAATGTAAGAGCATGTGTCAAAATAGCACAGACGGGATTTTGGTGTGAGACATGTTAAATGTTCATATGAGAGTGACAGTGTTGGTAATTTCTATCCTGTAATGAAATGCTTTGATGCCAGCGAGATCATTGTGTTGAGTATTTTGGCAAACAAATCTAAAATGTTTGCCAAATNNNNTGAAAGAAAGTATTTGTATTTCTATAGTCTTTCATGACTTCTCAAGGCACATTTCAATCAACTAAATTATTTTAAACTGCACTGTAAGGTAGGGAAATGTGCTGTTCATTTTATGCACAGCAAGGTCCCACAAACAACCATGATATACATGACTCATAAATATGTTTAACTGTCATTGCTACTGAGATAAATCTTGCCTGGACCCCATGGATAGTACTTCAAATGGTGCCAAAGGATCTCTTACATTACCTGAGAGGGCTTCAAATTAACATTTCATTCAAAATAACAATTTAGAGAAACATATGACTTAGGAGCAGGTGCAGACCCCTCAAGTCTTCTCCACCACTTAACAAGATCCTGGCTAATCTGATTGAAACTTCAATTTGCTTTTTTGTCTACCTGCAGTAACCTTTCATCCCTTTGCATATCAAAATCTATTTATCTATCCCTTAAAAATATTCAAAGCCTCTGCTTCCATTATCCTTTTAGAAAGAGACCTCCAAATGCTCATGACCCAATGAGAGAAAAGAATTTTGCCTCTCCTCTGTTTTAAATGGGTGATCCTAGTTCTAGATCCTCCCACAAGAACACCCTCTCCATAGCCACCCTGTCAAGACCTCTCAGGACCTTACATGTCTCAATCAAGTCCCCTCTAGCTCTTCTAAACTCCAGGAGATACAAGCCTAGCCTGTTCAACATTTCCTCGGAAGACAACCTCCCCAATCCAGGTGATAATTTGGTAAACTTGCTCTGAACTGCTTCCAATGCATTGACATTGTTCCTTAAATAACGAAACCAATACTGTTCAGAATACTCCAGATGAGGCCTCATTGATGTCCTGTATAAATGAAGCATAATTACATTCAATTCCCTGGCAGTAAAGAACATTCTCTTAGCTCTCCTAATTACTTGTGGTACTTGCATACTAGCCTTTTCAGAATCATGTACCAGAGCACCCAGATATCTCTGCATCTCAAGGCTCTCACTACTTTGATAAGATGTTTCTTTTGTATTCTTCCTTCCAAAGTGGAAAATTTCATATCTTCCCATCCTTGCATTGCATTTGTTGATCTTTGCCAGCTCATGTAACCAATGTCCTTCTCTACCCTCCAAATGTCCTCTTTGCAACTTACTTTCCTGTCTAGCTTCATGGCATGCACAAATTTAGCAACCATACCTATGCTGCTTTCATCCAAGTCATTAGTATACATTGTGAGATATGGATGTCCTACCACCAATCTCTGTAGCATATCTTGTCAATCAGTACAGGTCCATTTATGCCTACTCTTTCATTCAGTTTAATCAGACAATCTTTTATCGATGCCAAAATTCCCACTTTGAGCTTTTATTTTCTGCACCTTATCAAATACTTTCTGGAAATCGAAGTATAGTATATCCACCATTTCCTCTCATCAAGTCAAGTTTATTGTCATATGCACAAGTACAGTGAGGTACAGGTACAATGAAAAACTTGCTTGCAGCAGCATCACAGGATCGGAGGTCCAGATCTATGCCTTTAACCACAGCACCTCTAAGTTCTTCAAACAACTCCAATAAATTGGGCAAACATGATTTCCCTTTCACAGTAACGAAACACCATCCATGGTGATAAGCTCAAATTTGATTGGGACACAAACCCATGATCCTTTGACTTAGAAGGGAACACATAACCACTAAACCAATGATGCCACCTACTGCAATTTACTTATGAGTTGCAAATATTATGTGGTAACAGCACCAATTCACTTTGCATAGTGAAAGGATCCAGAAAATAATATGAGATGAATGTCCAGTTACCCTGCTTGTTTGAGCTTACATTGTTCAGAACAATGAATAAATGCTGCCTGTTGTAATTCATGCAAATGAATTTTTAAAAAATCGGCCTGAACCACAAATAGACAGATGGCCTTGCAATTGCATCCACTTATTTCCTTATGACGTGGAAGGAGGACTTTCAGCCCATTCAGTCTATGCCAGCTCACAGGGGAATCCCATCACTCACTGACTTTCCTTGTAAC
Organism: Rhina ancylostomus; assembly: GCA_030265395.1. Lineage (NCBI taxonomy): Eukaryota > Metazoa > Chordata > Chondrichthyes > Rhinopristiformes > Rhinidae > Rhina > Rhina ancylostomus. The sequence goes on along the minus strand of JARFYF010000058.1, from coordinate 8,129,540 downwards.
CTATTCTCATCAATTCTACCACCCACCTATTCTATGGGTCATTTAACCAATACATACATCATGGCAAGTGGGAAGAAACTGGCGCACCCAGAGGAAAACCATGCAGTCACAGGGAGAGTGTTCAAATCCACACAGACAGCATCAGAGATCAGGATTGGACCCAGGTCCCTGGAGTTGAGAGGCAGTAGTTCTACTAGCTGTGTCACTGTGTTATCCCACATATCGTAGCTCCAACTATGTAACGCTCTCTGTACTACACAGCGGTGATAGATTCAGACTTCTATTCCAGGACTGGAAGTATCTGGGATGACTGAAATAACTCAGGATATTAGAGAAAGTAATGGAAATTTACATTATTGGAAAAAAATTATTAACTCTGAAAAGAAATAATTTAAAGTCAGATTCCACAATAAAATGCTGAGCAGACCTAAACTTTTTGATGCAAAGTTAATGCATCTGATAATGGGCTGTAAATCTTATTTCCAATATATCAGCATCAGACATGTTAAGATGAGTCTATAGATTTTCCACTCCCTCACTGAAAATAGATCAAAATAATTAAAATCCAGGAACTGACCCCCAGAATGAAAAGACTGATACTGAACAACCTGGAAACTACATGGACCTATATCATGATGGTGGGGTTGGGGGGGGTGGTCTGTTGTCCTACATTGTGTTGATAACCACTTCTCAGAAAGCTGAGATTAAGCCAATGTATGAAATCACTGCAGTGAATGGCCATAATAAGTAGAGAGATTGTTTAGTTAACGGATAAAATTCACCTAATCTTATATCATCACATCCCAACCCCTTTCCCCAGGCATTTATGTATGACATTAAATGGCAATAAACTCAATATCAATGAAAATAGGAGCAAGAGTAGGCCAACTGGCTTCTCAAGCCTGTGCTGTCTGTCCAAATGATCACAGCTGATCCTCTGCCTCAATACCATATTCCTGCTTCTCTCGATATCTCTATAATATAATACAAAACTGTATCTAGATAATATCTATATAATATAAACCTATTGATTGACTGGATTTGTTTGCAGGTCTGAGTTAACAAAAATATTGCATCTTTCTTAACCTCAGAATGAATGAGTTACTTTGAAGTGCGGTAAAGCACATGCAGTTCTTGGGTACCATGCTGGTCCCTTGTGACAGCACCTCATGATGTCCTGAGTCAGCTGAAGTCAGTTGTGATGCTAAACATAATGTGAAATTTTTAAATGGGATCTCAGAGCACTGTGGGAATGTCTTCATTACTAGGACCCTAGCATTTTAAGAAAGTAGCTCACATCCATCTCCTTGAGGGCAATAAAAGTCATGAATGTTAACTGTTGACCTTGCCAGTCACTCCCATGTCCCATGAGATGAATAGAATGGGTAACTGAGTGAGATTTTTCTAGAAATAATGTTGTGTAACTTTTTAGTTGGTGCTATTTGAAGCTTGGACATTTAATACATTGTTATCTTCTGATAGTGGAATACTGATTCTGAGACCATATAACCTAAACTAGGGGTGTTTTACTGAAACATATAAGACCCTAAGGGGGCAATGAGGAGTAGAAGTCGAGATGTTTCTAGTAGTGGAAGATTAGGGGGCAGTTATTTAAAACTGAGGTGCGTTAGAATTTCTCACAGAGGGTGATCGATCTCTGGAATTCTCTACCCCAGAATATACTGGAAGCTGGATCATTAGGCATATTGAAAGAGGAAGTAGATACATTTTTGAAAGATGAGGGAATTGAGGGCTATGGGGAACTGGCACTGGGGGAGATCAGCCATGATCAGATTGAACAGTCAGGCAGGTTTGAAGGGCTGAGTGGCCTCCTCCTGCTCTTATTTTCTTATGTTCTTGTTTTTCCAGCTGACTGGAAAGCTACTTGAACCAAGTCTCTTATCATAATGATCAACAAGAAACACTTTCTTCTTGACTCCTGCTCTAGATCACTCCAGAATGCTGAACCACAGTACATTTTTGAGCTTTCGTAGTCCATTTGGTGATGTTTGAAGGCGGATGTTTATTGTATTGATATGTTTCCTATTTCTCTGCTGTTTTAACACAGGTCTTTCCTGTTTGTTATCCCAACCCCCTTGTTTGTGCTCTGGGTGAGGAGGGGTGGGCTGGGGGAAGGGAAAGTCTGTGGGCATTGGAAATGTAGTAATTGTACATTAAATTTTCTGGTTACCTAAATACTTTGCAATTAATAGGTTTTAAACAGCAGCTCAACGCCCACTTCAGTGGCTGCAGAGTTGTGATGTAGGAGGGTGCTGTGGGGGTGGGGGGGAGGGAGAAGCTTAACCAGCATTGGGTTGGTGGGTGTGATTGCTTCACAATGCAGTTCTGAAAAAAAATCTTCTCTCCTGCTGGCTGTCAACAATACCGGGGAAACTTAGCAGTCAGCTGATCCTGAGATTTCATTAAGTCCATCTCAAAATTGTAAAACAAATATAATATGGGCTGATTTCAGAGCTACGGGGACACCTGCAATACTTCCAACCCAACATTGAGCCCTGATGCAAGACTTCAAGCCAAAACCTCGACAATTCCTTTCCTCCTACAGATGTTGCTCAACCCACTGAATTCCTCCAGTAGGTTATTTGTTACTGAGTCAGATATCTTTGGAATCAGCTAAAAACAAGCAACAGTAACCTCAGAACATTTAGAACATAAATCTGGCACTTCATGCACTAGCAAGGTCAATTCCAAATCTTGTTCCTTTCTCAGTCCAATCTAGAGCCCAGAAAATATCCTCTTCCTCTATCCACAGTTTAATTAAAATATATTTTTAAAAAATTAAATGATCTTGAGCATTCAGTCATCACCCATTTAACTTCCCAATGCTGTTATTTGTGATTAGTTCTTTACATCGGTTTCTAATTGTAAAATTGGCAAAGAGAAAGTCATGGAAGTGTGATCAGAGTAATGATTTGGAAGCAAACCCGACCTTCGTAGATTAGAAATTTAAAATTTATTTCATGCATGAACTGAGAAATTTCTGGTCTTCCGTTCTTTCTTGGTCTGGCCCTTGGTAGTTGGCAATTGGTTTGTTATTGTCACATGTACTAAGATACAGTGAAAAGCTTTTGTTTGCATCCCATCCAGACAGATTACTCTCTATATAATATATTAAGATAGTACAAAAGGAAAAAATACAGAATGGAGAATATAACATTACAGTTACAGAGAAAGTACAGTGCAGGTAGACAAATAAAATGATGACATAGATTGACAGTTCATCATTATTCTATAAGTAGCCCATTCAAGAGTCTTACAACAGCAAGACAGAAGCTGTCCTTGAGCCTGGTAGTACATGTTCTCAATCTTTTGTATCTTTCCCAGTCCCACAAGCATATGTATGACTCAACACCCTTTTTGAAATGGCTCATCAAACTACTTAGTTCAAGTGAAATTCAGGATAGCTTGCCCACATCCTGTGAATGAATAAGGAAAAATCTCTTTGCACACAT
>JARFYF010000058.1:7898839-7911297 GCA_030265395.1 Rhina ancylostomus | reverse complement strand
CTCCCGCCGGCCCCGGGCCGCTCTCCGGCTCCATGCCGCGGCGTCCCGTTACCACGGCAACACCCCCGCTCCAGCCGCCCGCCGACGCCAACGAGTTCAGAACGTGCGCAAGAGAATTCACTTTGTCGCTCAGTGTGACGCTGCCCCCTAATGGTCAGGAGCTCCATCACCACAAACCAACTTATGGAAGGCCATTGACGTGCTCTATCAACACTCTCACTCTAAAACATATATTGCCTGACTTGCACAATATTTCCAGCATTTTTCCTCTGTTTCGCCACAGACTAGAAGGACCGAATGGCCTGTTTTCTGTGCTGTAGTTTTCTATGGTTCTAAGCTCATTAGCCACTAGGAAGAGGCATTGAGAAGGACCCTGGCCATGATTTCCCTGGGACAGACAGCTCCTTGTCAATGATTATGGCAGCTCTGACATTCCCCGGAATATCCTTCTCTTCCAGTGAAGTACTGCACTGCCAAAGACAGTGACTGTCAGCTGGAATGTTAAACGGCTCTGTCAGGAATGCATAAAGGATCCCATGTGCTGTTTGAAGATGATGAAGTAATCCCTGGTGTGCCTTGCCCAACAATACTAAAATACTCAGTGATCACATTGCTGTTTATTTGAGCCGTCACATTTCTTACATCTTGAAATTTTCTTTACTTAAGTCCCTTTACAGGCTTGGGGCTCTCCATTTTCCCATTGCAAGAATTCACAGCCCCAAACCTTTACACCAGCTGATTAAGAGCAATAGCAGAACTGGTGGCTTTATTACAAACAGGATTAGGTGGGAACACTTTCTTTCAAACAGAGAATACTGAGACACAATCTGACAAACGTTCTTTGAAGATTTCCAAGGGCTGTGCTAGGATACATGCAGAGAAACTGTTTACCACACAGGGTAGAGAATGGAGCAAGGGGTGAAAGATAAAATGATCACAAATTAGTCCAATACAGAATTCAAAGAAATACCTTTGCTCTGTAGTAGGGTAAAAGTATAGCACTTTATACAATTTGGAGCTGAAATTACAGAGAAGTTTAATAAAGGACAGGAAATCTGATGGGGAATGCTTTATTTGTGTTCTGTATGGATTAGTTCTGCTCCACAACAGAAACTGTGTTTAGTAACTGAGTCACAGCCTTTCTATTTTGGAGTGGGTGTAATGCCTGCACTTAAAATTTACAAAGTATATTACGTAGACACACTGTATTCAACTAAGTTAGGTGTCATGCACATCAATAAGTCAGTCTTTGAATTGTCAGTATCATAAATAATAGACTGCAGCAGAGTCACCTTACCCTGCTGCTGGTCTTTGACCACTTTTCTAACAGAATTCTCCTATCTACAGTTGTGTACATCACAAGTTCAACAAGTTGGTGCAGTATTAAATCAACACACATTTTCTTTTTGTTTGTTTCACATTGTGGAATGCATAAATGGAAGCATTTTCACCTGAATTGCTCACAATATTGAACAGTACAGGACAATCTGAACATGTACCAATACCTTGTATGTCTATCCTTTAAAACCATTGGTCTAAACACGAGTTTGAAGACGACATTTCTGAGGATTTAATTTTTAGTGGGCATGTTAAATTGCAATCCAAAACTTATTAATCCACACATCACCACAGGTACCTGTAACGGGTACAGACTATGCTGAAAAAATTCAGATGGCAAATGAAAGTTAACACATTCATGAAGGGAGGGGGAAGTTAAATTCTTGATATGGGTTGCACACCCTATCCCTAGTACAAAACCATATGATGAGCAAGTGCAATGAAGAGTGGAAGGAGGAGAGATCAAAGATGACATTTATTTTTAAAGAAAACAGCAAATTAAAATTCTGTGAAAAGTAACTCAAGCATTGTATCTGCAACACAGTTTTCTATTGTAGAGGGAAAAGAAGTTAGTCTTCCATTTTGATATTAGAAACTTTCAATTATTAAGATAATCAGTGGCTGGTTCAAACCTCTAGTCTAGGTCATCAAGATGGGAAAAAGGAATGAGATAACACTTGGAAATATTTGACAAACTATTTTCTCCCACCACTGCAGCAGGGAAAAATTTCCAGAAAATCTCCTTGCCTGTTCACTACCCACCCCTGCCAACACTGACACCCAAAGCAGAGGTTCACCTTAAAAGAGGAAATACCTGTTCTTCCACCCCCCCCCCCAAGTCACTCCTACAAACGCTAGCTAAAAATCCATCTTTGAAGCCATAGAAATGTGACAAAACAATGCAATGACTTTTGTAATTACAAGGGAAAAAAAACCCAATCAAGAAATTTTATCCCACAGACCCCAGAGAGACGCCAGTAAATGCATCTTTTAAAAATATCACAGGATTATGTGGCAATTTAATAGATTACACTTTCCTTTTAATTAATTCTGAAATGTACATGGTTTTCCCCTAGACATATGATCCCTTTAAACTGGATACAAAGTAAATGCTGCAAAATTTTCCCTTAACTGCAAATGTTGACCCATTCCTAACAATGGGATATCTAAAGGAATATACTGCAAGAATGAAAAAGGTAAAAGGGGTAGAACCAGCCTTGCAAACAAAAAAAAAATCCAACTTTCGGCAGATACTGTTAATTAGCTCTAATCAAGTTAGCTCACTGTTGAGCATTTCAGATAGCAGTACAATGTACGTCTGACCACCAGTCTGCCTGTAGGCAGTCTGTTAAGAATAGCAGCAACAAATGGCAAAATTGGCTCAGTTATCAGTACAACAGTAAATCCACTGGGCAGATGAGTGCTTTTAAGCACAGACTTGAGAGGATGTATGTGTCAGATCTACATAAACTAATGGCTCCAAGGAAGGCACCCTTTTCCTTTGCTTCTGCAATGGTCTGGCAGTTGTCAACATCTGAAAATCAATACAAACAAAATATTATGAGGGGCAACTGGAAGAGGTCAACTGATTTTTCAATCATTGACAGTTTTTGAACAAGTACAATTTAGTTTATACCTAGCTTCCTGCAATTCTACTAGATAAGAGCTGAATATACTTGATTATCAGCTAGGGATATGACAGCATGGTGTCCTAAGTATCTTAAGGTTTGGACCAATAATCTAGTGACTTCCAGGTCAGATTCCCTTATTGTTATTGAGGTGGAGGTTAAATAAATCTGGTGTAGACTGGGAACCACTGAACTGCAGAACTCTTGTACAAACACATTTGAAGAAGGGAAAATCTGCTGCTCTTACCTAGCTTAAGCTCCATTTGTGCTCAACTCTAATCTGTCCTTAAAATTATTGATCATTTTGTAGATGATTAGGATCAAGCATCATTAATAATGCCCATTCCTTAAGAATAGAAAAATAATTCAACCCACCTTCTCACCCCACTCACCACCTCCCTACAGTATTTTATCCTCATTTCATTCTTCTGTCCTTCTGAGAGTCATACTTGGTGAGTTACTCCAGATACTCTCGTACTGGATACCCTTCTCCCAGCACTGCCAACCCCACTCTTTGTGCATGAGCTAAGTTCACAAATCAATACACTTAATAACAGATTCAAATTTGGTTATCAGAGACTGGCATCTCCTCCATACTTGTACCTTTCTGAAGTCTGGGATAAAGTTAGGCACATGCACAAATATAAGATGCCTACATCTCCTCGATTTGTTTTTATTTTACATAAACTTAATTGGAAGGAATCAACTCCCACAAAACTAAGCACATCTCCACCCACAAACATGATCATGCTCCAACTGCATGTGTCTGGGGACCTCTTAACTTTACAAGAAGATTAAGGCTTAGCAGGAATTAAAGTTAAACATCAGTTGAATAACTTGAATTTTCTGAGTTTTCATCTTTTAACTTATTCTCACTGAGACCTCCTGAGTTGCTGGTTTCTTTGAATGGCGTTTCATGAAAAGTCACATTAAAAATTGCACCACGTTCCTGAAAATCCCAGATGTATTGATTAACTAAGTTGAAACATAAATTTTCATAACTAAATAAACACTATGTATGGAATATTCACTGGATTTTGATTATTAACACTTCAACCTAAAGTGACTGTGAATCAGTATGCTCTAACAAGATTGCAAAGGTTGGCAAAATGGGTGCAGTATTTGGTGGATTTTAACTTTAAACAGTGGTGGAGGGAACTCCATGTGCTACCAGCAAGTCACTGTATAGGGGTTAGGTTTGGCAAGTCTGATATTTTGACACCACCTTCCTCTTCATCTATCTGACCTCCACATTGCCAGGGAACTCTCTGGGTTTGGCATAGTCTCTGCTCATTTATGAAAATTACCAGGACTCCTCAGACTTGGGTTGGAAATCTGGGTCATAATTGGCAGAAAAGCTCATCTATCATGTCATTCATTGCACCAGATATAGTGACTCCCCATGATCAGCCTACATCACGTGCACCTCCTGTTCAATCAGCACCTAGTTAGAGTTTGCAATCGTTCACCTGAAGAGTCTCAGAGTCAGCTACCCATCAGGATCCCCATGTACATCTTCATTGTGTGTGCATAGGCCAAGAGAAGGTTCTCCCCCACCCCCAACTCCATCTGTAGCACCCATTTCTACACTGGATCGCCTGAAAGGACAGTCCCAGCGCTGAACATGAAATACATTTAAGGGATTAAACAAGCAGAGTACAAAAGGTACCTATGGTAGGATTTGTGAGTTAACACTACCCCAGAAAGTTTATTTGTAAAACTTGATCTCTGTGTCAACACAGTCAAAGAACAGATCTGCCATTTCTTCTGGATCAAAGGATCCTCCACTGGTCAACATATTCTTGATAGCTTGCAGTCCCTGCCTCTCAAGGCTCTGCATAGTCTGGTGCAACTTTACACCTTGCTCCTGAAAGGGAGTAAGAATTGGAGAATTAATAACATCTAACAGTAGAGAAATCTGCAAGTCCAGTACCAAAGTCCCAAGATTATCAGAGTTTTGCTGCAGTTCTTTCCCAAATTAAAAACAACAGTACCTGTCCACTCGCCATTGTAGCTTTGGCTTGCTGATGTGCCTTGTACAATTCATGCCTACGATCTGGCCTGCTCTGGAACCGAGGCTGCCTCTTGACAGGATCCTCATCGCCATAGTATGGAGAAATCACCATAGGAACTGGTGTTACTTCATCAATGAAGATAAAGGGCTTGAAGACAGATCTATTAATAAAAGAAATACATGAATAGCAAAATGCAAAGGGAAAGAGCAAGATCACTGTTGATAGAATTAAATAATCAAAATATTGTACCCCCCTCATACACTTGAATAATGGTTTGTAAAACATTAAAATTTCCATCCCTCTAGCATAGACATTAAAGGTAATCAGGTCAGTTCAAATGTAATTAATCCATTATGTAAATTGCAAAGTGAATTCAGTTTTACATTTCTGCTCACACAGTTTTTACTAGTTTTAGAAGTTTTCACTACATGGCATTGAAGATGAGAGGTGTAACATTACAGAGAAGGGCGTCAGTCAGATACCAAGATAAAATGGCAGAATCCTTCAGTGCTACACTTTACTAAACTGGCACTAAGTTGTGCATTGAGAAAATGTCCACTATATGCACGTAAAGATGTTACCAAGTGTGTTTACCAACACTAGGTTATTGACCTTGAAGGGTCAGGGGTGGCTGTAAAGAAGTGCACACAAGGCAAGTCATCATCTTGAGGCAGGATGGACACCATACTGCCTGTGGTACAGAAGCCCTCAGAGTCCATGCAGATTCCACTCTCCTTATTGCGTAGGCTGTCCATGATCGTTTCTGCTTTAATGCTACCTACAGTGACATAATAAAGAAAACTTTTAGGTTCCTGAAGCCATGCAGCTCATCACATTTTCACTGCATTGTGTGTGGCTCTGTCACACATTGATTGATAGGAGCGACTGCTCAATAGCTCCAGTGCCATTAAGGTGGTGCTCTCTACCAGTGGCACATCATGTGTCCTAGCAATGTGTCCTAACTATAAAATGCTTTCCAGAAACTCACCAAGATTTCAACTTCACCAACCACATGGGCAACTAAGGAGACACAAGAGACTGCAGGCGCTAGAATATGGAGCAACAAACAATCTGCTGGAGGAACTCAACGGGTCGAGCAGCATCTCTGTTCTATAACCCTGCCCAACCCTCCCCCACCCCCCCCCTCCTGTGCAGAGTCTGATCCATAGTAGGATACTTGATCAAGCTGAATACAGGTGCAAGTCTACATACATTCCACCAGCCCTACCACAGTGGAGATCATCACTCCTACGCTTAATGTCCCCTTATCTTCCTAATCTCCATCAGGTTCATTTCCATCTGGATTGACTGATAATAAACAGGAATAGAAACCCCAGGGGAAGCTTCCATCTGTGAACCAGAGGTACTATGGACAGCTGTGGCTTAATTGATACTGTACCAAGCAGTCATCCCATTGACCCTGCGGTTTGTGTGGAGAGTATTGCATCAGGCAATGGTGAGCAGTCTTCATATGTAATATTAGAAGTCAAAAAAAAAAGTTAGCTGATATTTCCCCTCCCTCTATTGCACTTGAAGAAGCAACAAGAAAGATTTTCATTTGTATGATGCCTTTACAATCTCAAGCTGTTCTCTGTCAGGTAGCTTTGAAGTGTAGCCACTTTTGTGGAACAGTTCAGCCAGAATAAAAAACAGAAAATGCTGGAAATACTCAAGAGGCCAGGCTGCAAATGTGGGAAGAGAAAAAAAGAGTTAATGTTTCTGGCAAGAGACCCTTTGTCAGAATTTATGAAGGGCAAGAGTCTGACAAAGGTCTCTTACCTGAAACACTGACTGTTTTTCTTCCCAGAGATGCAGCCTGACCTGCTGAGTATTTCCAGCATTTTCTCTTTTTTTTGTTTAGCAAGAACTCCATTTGCCTCAGAATTGTATGCCCGTTATCATCTATGTTGCTGTGTGCAAAGCTTGGAGCCACAATAAATGCATTTCCATATGGCATCAAAACTCTCTTTCCTTATGATTCTAACATGCAATAGCAAACTGCTTTTTGGGCTCACAGACTTTATTCACCTTCTTGCTTACAAAGCAGCTCCTGGCCTCCAGAGTAACGACCCTTTGCAGCCTCCATTCTCACTGGTGGGTTAGTCGGAGAAAAAACCTGGGAGAAGTTGAACTCCCCCTCACCATTCCACCATCCCTGACTCTGGGCGTAATTCCGAAGGTCAGGATGCTCCATGTTGATCTCAGTTGTGATGGTCAGCTGGTTGGAGATATTTTTGGCACCTTCTGTTGAATACAAAGAGAAGAGGAGCATAAATGGAACATAAAGGAACTGGGTACTTTCTTGGGGGTGCGTGTACAGGCCGTAACTTTGGCTCAATTCTCTCCTCAATCATGCTGGGAACATTTCTACCGATGACTCTTGGTTGGCCTTCAGCAAAACCTTTTTTGAGAGAGCAGTTCATTCAATGCAAGGCATCATGGCTCACCTGATGAAAATCAAAACAGAATGCCAATGCTGGAGTTCTGAAATAGAAACACAAAATGCAGGAAACACTCAGCAGGGTAGGCAGGATCTGTGCAAACAGGTGAAAAGGGGTTTAGTCTGAAATGGCAAGTGTTTCTCTTTCCCATGCTGTCTCACCTGGCAAGTGTATCCAATATTTTCTATTTTAATTGACATGCCCGATTCTGGCTCTAGTCATATCCTGGGATACATACTCATCAAGGTATGGACAGCTAATTAACAATTACATATGGGATATTAGTTCAAGTTTTCCTCTTCCCCAAAGTGTGCCAACACCACCAATTCTACAGAAACTCGGGGCAAGATCAATTAATTCAACAAAGACCAGTTACAGAGCAGGGCACTTAATGCATTTACCAGAGCACTTACGAGGACTATTTGGTTTAATTGTAGATTGGAACTCAGCCTTCCTGCAGCCACTGTGTAATTTCCAGATTCCAGAGGATGAGAAATGTAGAACATAATTTAGACTGAGTGCACCTGTCTATGTACATCATCACTACCTGATGTTTCCGTTTGTGGATGGTGCACAAGTAATAATTATAAGATGAATGATTTCACTAGTGAAATACTGCAGGATCACAATTATAAAATTGTATATCTAGGCAAGTGATTTCACTGGAGGAGACTGGTATCAGAAAGAAATCTCCTGGCAGCATCCATTGGCTGCAAGTTGAGCAGGTTATGATAAGCAATGAGTACCTTGCTTTTGCAAACCCAACCGTATAGCATGAAGCTTTAACATGAGGATACCAATTTTACCATACTGTGATCAAACAGTACCAATCTGTCCCAAGATTGCAGTTTTAAATGGACTCTACTAAGAAACAATTTAAAAAGGTATTTCCAGGCCCTATAAAGGCTTAGAAACAAGTTCCCAATAAATTTGACTTAAGTTACATAGCACTTAGCTAAATCATTCAGGGACACTTCTTTTCCTATTTACCATCAGATTATCAAAGTCTCTTGAGTCACCGATATCAAATCTTTAACCACAGTTAACCTGTAATTTGCTGAGCAGCCCAGTATCTCCCAGATGTCTCCAGTACCCAGGCTTCTCTTCGGTCCACAATTAGAAATGAATTATGGTAGCTGAATGCTTCCAGAGACTCCTTGCAGTTCCCTCCCTGGCCATGTTGTTCCACCAGGGAGGTGATAACATCCAGCGCCTCTTTAGCGGTGGAACCTCTCTCCAGTCCAAGCCTAACAGAAGAATGGGAAATAGGAATTAAAAAGAGGAAGAGGGTACAATTTATACCATTTGCAAACAAGCAAGGAAAGTGTTTGCCAAACATTTCTTTGAGGAGAATCCTAAATGTCAAACTTATAATAAGGTCTCATTATAAACATCACTTGCGTTTACTTATCAGATTCCAGCACTGGTGGCCTTTTGCCTTCCTGCTCATCTCCCTCCAACCTTCACACCTCCCTCCCCCATCTTACTTCATCTGCCTCTTTTTTATTTTTCCCTCTGTCTGCCTCCATCTATCTTTCAGCTGTCACTGTCTCCCAAACCATCTCTCCTCCCTGATGCAACCTGCCCCATCATCTTTCACCCCTCCTTAGTCCACCAATCACCTTGGGTTCCTGTCTCACCACTCCTTTATGCTGATCACTTCTCCTCTCCACTCTCAGTCCTGACGCAGGGTTTCAGTGACAGTTCTTTTCATCCAACAGATGCTGTCTCAACGTGCCGACTTCCTCTAGCAGATAGTTCATATGAGCAATGAACAAAATGCATTGTGATCCAGATTTTACCATGACTTGTTTGCAATCAAGATCAAAAAAATTTGTCCAACACTTATCAAGTTGATAACACTTAGTTACAAATGAAATGACTGCCAGTAATGTTGGCAGATGAATGCTTTAACAAGTTCTTAAGACTTGTTTTTAAGTAGATCTTTTCACAAGCTTTAAGCATGTTCATTTATTTTAATACTAGTGTTAACTAATTTCAAATCATTTAATGACAAGTAGCAGAGAGTGGAATTTTGCATTAACTAATATTTAAGTAACAGTGGTCAGAGGATTCACAACCAAGTATTCACAAATCCAAATATTACGACGGTGAGCTGTGAAATTAAATACAATAAAATTGGTCATTCATGGCTGGAGACAAAAAAAAAGACATTGAACTCAAACCAACTGGTTTGTTAATGTTTTTCAAAATGAGAACTTGCTATTCCTATCCCATCTTGTCTGCACATGATTCCACAGCCACACCACAAAGCTGAAGCAATATTAGCTTGCAAAAGTTGCCCAATCCCAAAAAAATGAATTAGTCAGTTTTTTTTAAGAAAAGCATATTTCTCTCAGTAACTCAAGAAGAATAAATATCAAAACCTAATTGTGCCCAAGATGGAGCCTTTCACTCAAACTACCCTACAAGTAAAAGTAAAAGTTTGCCAATCTTGACCAACAAGATACAACACCAGCAATCAGGATTCAATTCCCTCCACTGTCTGTAAGGAGCTTGTATGTTCTCCCGCGTCTGCGTGGGTTTCCCCCGGGTGCTCCAGTTTCCTCCCACATTCTAATGATGTATAGGTAGGTTAATTTGGGATTTAAAATGGACAGCGCGGGTTTATTGGGCCGGAAGTGCCTGTTACCATGCTGTAAATAAAATTTAAATAAATTTTAAAAATTTACATAGAATACGACAGCACAGTACAGGCCCTTTGGCCCACAATGTTGTGCCGACATTTTATCCTGCTCTAAGATCTACCTAAGCCTTCCCTCTCATATAACCCCCTATTTTTCTATCATTCACGTGTTGAATGATTTCAAATGTTGAAGGGAATTAGCCCTACACCTTCCATGACAAGGCGGCTTGCTTGAATGCTATCCATCCGCTACTCTAAACATTTATCCCCTCCGTCATCAGTGCACAGTGGATATAACGTGCACATATAAAATCCACTGGAGTTCATCACCTAGGCGATTCCAACAGCACATACTAAACATGTGGCTTCTACCACTAAGAAAGGGAAGGGCTTTAGGCACATGGAATATTCTAGTTGGACACAATTCTGATTTGGAAATACATCAACATGACCAAATCCTGAAACTCCCTCCCCAGCAGAATGGTCAACGTAGGGGATTAACACTTCTGAATAGCAAATTAATGCTGGCCTTGCCAATACAGCTCAGATCCTGGATAAAAGAAAAATGGTGTAAATTGCAAATGAAATTAAAACCAATGGGATTATTTTCTAAGTGGAAAAATTGAATAGCATCACATTTCAAATTTAAAACCAAGGATGTGATACTAAACAATGCAAAACAGAAGCTTCTACCTGACAAGGTCCATTCCAAGCAGAGCCTCCTTCTCACTGATAGGCTCTTTGGTCCAAACAGCCTCATTACCAATGCAGACGCTGTGCTTGTTGGCCCCCATTTCAGCTCCCCATAACCAGGCTGGGCGACTGAGAATCACTGCATGTGTTTTCTCCACCTGCTCGATTTCAATGTATGTGCACTGTTCAATAAAATTATAACATAGAAATATGGGTCTTTTTCTTTCATGAAATGAGCACACATAAGAAGAAATACAAGGCACATTTTGCAACATGGCAACCTCCTTTGGAAATGATACCTTTTAGAAGATTCAGTCTGATTTTGTTGTACAAGATGATTAAATGATTTAATTTTGATGCACAGAGAGAAACGATGGAGGAATCCAGCACAAGGAAATACAACCTTAAAATCTGCCCTTTTAGTCATCACATTAGGAAACATCTTCACATAAAAGGGACGTAGAAATTTGGAATCCTCCCCATCCCCCAAGTAACATCTATGAGCAAACTGAACATTTTGAAACATAGATAAGAGTATTAAGGCAGATAAGAGGAGTTGAGGTACAGATCAACCATCATTTAGCCAAATGGAAGATGAATGAGCTGTACAACTTATTTCTATTCTTATGCACTGTTTTAAGGAACTCAGTAAAGGAGCTGCAGTTTAACTGGAACATGTTGGAAAGTGTTACATAATACATTTCAAGAGTGAACATTCAGTGAAAAAAGGTAAAATCGAACTGCCTTGTACAATTCAGTTTCTTTTGAAGGAAAGAGTAAACAGCTCCTTCTGTTGGTCTGCAGGGAATTTGAACTCAGTATTGACTGTGGACTCTTGAGTGAGACAAAAGGGAGGAAGACCTCACTGACCCTTGATTGATTTAAGTTATTTCCAATGGAGGCAACTACCAACAAACTTTGCAACAATGTTAATATCAAAAATAAATCAGAGAAATATTTGGTGCAAGTTCTACTTTCACCTCCACAACCTGTCTCAAAGGCTGCTTGTTGTTGAAACTAGTCACCTGAAACTTCAAGACTCATCGCTTCTTTAGTGCTATTAATTTTCACAATGCTATGATTCTATGATAGTAAAAGGCACTAATTAAGTGCACAGAAAATCTGCACCATGTAATCTCCTACAATAACAAGACAAAAAGCTGCACAAATGCTACAGAATAATTCTCAACAAGGACCATTGAACTATTGCCAGAGAATAAGATACATAGGAAATCATAGTGCCACAAAGGTCTGAACTTGAGATCTTTATGAGAGCCATCAATATGTATCAAAACCTTGAAAATGCTAGCAATGATTGTCCTTTATTGTTTGATGTGATCCCTGAAAATTCCTCTCACTTATTTTAAGTGTCATTAGCCCAAAAGGATCAATTTTTCCATTAATGTAAATGGGAAGAGAAATGTTAAATAAATGCATTAAGTATTCATGCAGTAATGTAACTCGCATCAACTCCCATGGCTCTATAAGGCCATTCTTCAGAGCAGATAAAGAGAGATTGAATGCATCTGGATACAAGATGCTGATCAAGTTTTGGAGCTAAATTTATAATACTTTTAAGCAACTTGGTAAAGCCATTAGACTCAACAATTTTCTTTGCATTAGCTTCCATTCAACTGTCACCTCGTTCCAAAAGTGTGTTTCTCACAGTTATTTATAATGAACCTTGCGCAGTTCA
>JARFYF010000058.1:7839986-7850338 GCA_030265395.1 Rhina ancylostomus | reverse complement strand
TGAGGAAGTATCCTGACTCCAGTCTTGTATCAGTGTGCTGCATTTGGGTTCTCTGAGTTTGCTCAACATTGTGACACTGGGAGAGTTTTGATTTTTGTTTTTATTTTAGACCTTTCACTTCCAGTGGATGTCAGTAAAACAGTTTTACAAATTAATAGGTAACAGCCTAATAAATATTGGCATGAATGGGATTTTGCAGTTCTTGTATACAAGTCACAGAAGGATATTGTGCAGGTACAACAAGTAATTAAGAGAGCAAATGGTATGTTTGCCTTTATTGCAAGTGGATTGAAGTAAAAGGGCAAGGAACTTGCTGTAATTATACTGGGCTTGGTAAGACCACACCTAGAGTCCTGTATAAAGTATGACCTGGATTTATTTCCCTTAGAGTTAGTAGAGGTTCATTGAATTATGACCTGGGACCAGAGGGAGATGGATTAGAATAGGCTTGCATTTTCTAAAACTTTGTAAAATGGGTTGGTCTCATTGAGATGTAGGAAAGCATTAGACTGGCTGATGGGGAAGATGTTCCATCTGGCCCAGAGACAGAATTAGCAAATTCCCAGAATTTGCTGACTGTTTGAAGAAGAAATGGGGAGAAATTTCAGAAGTGTATGCAAGGATTGCAGGCAAGGTGGCGGTGTTGCAAGTGGGGACATGGCACCTGACCCCATAAATCATGTATAGAAAGATGCAGCAAAGACAAATATAAGCATAGCCTTTTGAGTGCTGTTAGACTTAACATCCTTTGTCCTGCACTTGTTCCTCTTCAGAGGTCTGGGCATGCTGGGTGCCAGAATTGTGGGCTGCCCCCCAGAATGCTTTATGCAAAAGATGTATTTCACTGTTTTGCTGTACATGTGACTAATAAAGATATCTTTTGGAATTCTCTGTCAGAGGTCTGTCAATGCTCAGTCACTAATTACGGTTAAAGATGTTGATGGACTTTGGCTGTTAATGGGTTTGTGAATCAGGCAAGGAATATCAGAATTTTTAATAATGGAAACAAAAATTGTTTCCAACAATCGGTGGGTCAGGCAGCATCTGTGGAGAGAAACAGATAATAGTTCAGGTCAATGACCTTTCATCATTAGTTGAGAGCTTCAGGCATTTTCTGTTCTTTCAGATTTCAACAATTAGTTGTTTGTTTTCAATTTTAGAATTCTTATCAAGAAGGTCCTCGAGATCAAGGATGACTGTGGAACTCCAGTTCCACAGGCCCTGAGGTGATTGAGAAGTCCTATGTTGGATCTGAAGACTGTGCCACAGATGGGGCAGGTTGGGCTTGGCCGGGCTGTTGGTGGGTTGAATCGTTGTACGTTTCTTCCACAAGCCGCACCTGTACGCACTCCACGTGTAGAGACTTCAAATGCTTAGTGCCTTCTCAGATACCCACTTACATGGCTAGGCAAGGGATTCCCCTACATCAGAGGATGTTACATTTTCTCAAGAAGCTTTTGAGGAGATAATAGATCTGTATATACGCTTCACTCTCCTAAGAAGACTTTTCAGGCAATTGGAATGAGGATTATTTGCTTAGCTCTGAAACAGGCACATGGCTTTCCTTCTGTGCTGCATTCTTTAAAAGGAATGTGTTATATTTATAAAGATACTGTTCATGCATTTGTTGTATTCATTTTTCCATTTTGCTACCAATATTGGAGGGAAGAAAAATAAGTTTTATTTTATTCATAGAACGTGGATGTTGACCATTCCTAATTGCCCTTGAGAAGATAGTGGTGACCTGCCACCTTGATTTCAGCAGTCCATGAACATATTACCTCAACAATTTCCAGGATTTAGATGCAGTGACGATGAAGGAGCAGTGATATCTTGTAATAGATCCTGACTTGGAGAGGAAGTTACAGGCAGTGCAGCACTGGTGCTCTTGTCCTGGGGCTTGAAGATGCTGTCCAAGTAACCTCAGCAAGTTGCTGCAGTGTATTTTGCAGATGGTAATGCTGTAACTACAGTGCACTGGTAGTAGATGGAGTGAAGGTTTAGGGTGATGGTGGTCGGGGAGGGGTTGGGCAGTCAGGTGGCTGCTCTCAGATAAATCTGAGAATCTTGTACATTGTTGATGCTTCATTTATCTTGGTAAATGGACTGTATTCCATTACACTTCTGACTCATACCTTGTAGATGGGGGGGGGGTGGGGAAGGCTGTGTGGAGTCAGTACTTGAGTCACACACTGTAAGATGATCAGCCTCTGACCTGCTGTTATACCCTCAGCATTTATGTGGCTGTTCCAGTTGAGTGTCTGGTTAATAGTGATACCCAGGACCTTGAAAGTGAGAGGATTTAACAATGTTAATGTCAAACATAGGCATTAGGCTATCTCAGTCATTGCTTGGCACTTGTGTGCCATGTATGTTTGTTAATATATAGCCCTTTGCCAGGGAGTTGTCCAGGTCTTCTAACTTGCAGGCATGACTTGTGAATGGATTGAGTTATTGACTTCTCATGACAGATCAGTGCCCTAACTCTTATTGATTTAATGATGACAAGATATCCACATGAGTTTATTTCAACTTCTCCTTTTCTGACTTGTGGAATCTGGGGCTGTTAGAGGTACAGGTGGAGCTGGGTAGCTTGTAGTGTTGTCACAGGTCATCTATTGTCCAGAGTGGAAGGTGACATTGGGCAATAGTCAAGAACATTTGGTTTCCCTCCTCTCTTGGTCCAGAAATACTAAACAATTATTGAGCTTCATATTCTGACCTCCAAAGGAATAACCTTGAACTTTTCTGATATTTACAGTCAGTCTTGCACCCTAGGGTATATTTATTGAATCATCCAAAACTTTGGAATTCTCTTGGTATGCAACACAAGTTAGTACTGGATTTTGATCTTACTGGCACAGATCCAAAAATTCAATATTTCTCTCTACAATCATTACTGCAACAATGTCAAAACTATTACAGTCCAAACCAATTTTGTGATCATTCATAAAATACACATTGATAAGTATCTGTCAGTCATCAGCTGTTTTGACAGATCTTCTTTCTGAAGAGGAGGTCTCTTGACTTTATACTATTTATTGGTCTCTCTCATTTTCCCTAATATTGTGAGCCTTGGCTTTTCATAGGTTTTTTCTGCAGGAAGTTCTTGCTCTAATCAGAAAATGATACCTAGGATTTTTTTGAATATTACACATCTTCTGTGCTTGGAACACCCCTGAATACTTCAGCATTGCTCAAATGGAATGCATTATAAGAAACAGAAGCAGGAGTCAGCCACCTGGCCCGTTGAGCCTGCTCCACCATTCAGTAAGATCATGGCTGATCTGGCCATGGACTCAGCTCCACTGACCTGCCTTTTCCCCATAATTCCCATGCTAGCAAAAATCTGTCTTGTATATTTTTAATGAGGTTGCCTCTACTGCTTCCTTGGGGGGGGGGAAACTCCACAGATTCACGACTCTGGGAAAAGCAGTTCCTCCATCTAAATCTACTCCTCTGAATCTTGAGGCTATGTTCCCTAACTCTAGTCTCACTTACCAGTGGAAACAACTTTCCTGCCTCTATCTTACCTATATCCCTTTTCACAATTTATATATTTCTATAAGATCACCTCTCCTGGATTCCAACGAGTACAGTCCCAAGAGACTTGTAGGCTGCCCAATAGACCAAGAGCTTTGTGCCCGGTCTGAGTTCATGGTCTTCAAATACCCTTTTCTCAAAGGCTTTGTTAGCTCCTAGCTATCATGTCATAGGCTAACCCCCTCATCTCTGCAATCAACCTGGTGAACCTCCTCTGCACAGCATCCGAATCTCTTGTATTGAATGCTACTAGACCTTAATGTTGCAGAGTCAATATTGTGGGCTGAGTTACAATCATAGGCAGACAGTCCCCTGGGATCGAGGGTAACATGGCCACTCTGGTTTTGTGGGTCCTGGTGTGGCTAATGAGGCAATATTTGAATGGCAGCCTCTTCCACAGATGGGGCAGCTGATGCCCATTGGGACTTGTGTGGTTTTTAGTCTGTGAGGTGATGTCTTCCTTCTGTCACTTGTGTAGGGCCTCTGTGTGCTCTCAATGAATGCACTCAATACCATTCTGAGTGTCCCTTCTCCAATTTGATTTGTCATGGGCCTGAAATTCCAAGGAATCAAAGGGGTTGTTGGTAAGCTCCTGTTAAAGGAGCCTTTGAGAACATTTCTTGAGTTTTTTCCTCTGTCAGTCTGGTAATCTTTCTATGTCAGAGCTCAGAACAGAGTATCTGTTTTGGGAGTCTAATGTCAGCATGCAAGTGTTGTAGCCTGTCCAACAGAGCCAACTAAATATAAATAGGACCTCAATGGGGAAATGATACTGATACTGACACTGATTTTCTTGATCTTCCAGTGAACTCAGAAGACTTTGTGAAGACAACATTGGTGTATTTTTGAGATGCCTGCTGTAGATAGTCTCAGAAGCATATAGAAGAGCAGAGATCTCAGCTGCCCAATAAGCCAAGTGCTTTGTGCCCAGTCTGAGTTCATGGTCTACAAATAAGGTTTTGCTGGCTCATTAAAGATGGTGTTGAATTTCATCATTGATGTCCTCCTTTGCTGAGAGACCTTTCCTGAAATGTGCATTGTGGTCCATGTTTTCCAGAGTCTTGTCAGGAACCTTTATTGTTGGATGGCAGTGTGGTACAGCAGATGCTGCCTGACTTGCTGAGTTCCTCCAGCACTTTGTGTGAGTTGCTCCAGATTTCTACCATCTGCAGTCTTGTGGGACAGCAGAGACAGATTGGTAAAGGACATTGTTTTTGGGGTATCCAGTTAGCTAGAGAAGCTCTGATGTACAAAGTGACCATTTGCGCAACTGCAGTGCCTGATCTTTGGAGTGTTCCAAAATTAACCCAACACTTGTACTCTTTCTCACTCAAAGACCTGCACTTCCTATTGCTTCAATTGCTCACCAAATTGCCCCTCTAATTACCCTTGTCTAATTGCATTATATAATTGCCCTTATATAATGCAATAGTCCCTCTCTCAACCACTTCCGGTGGCAAAGTCCACGTTTCTAGAACTACCCCTTGCCTCAATTCATTGGTAGCCCAGATGATAAACCTGCAGATATAGAGATGATTGATTCTATCTGCAGAGAACTATTGGGTCACAGGCTTGATGAATGAATAATTCCACCTTGATATTAAATCTTTTGGGTGCAATGGAGGAGATATCTGGAGCCACACATACATCCCAGAGGTGTAAGTAACAGTAAATATTAATGGGGAGGCATGGTGAACAGATCATTGGTTTGAGGCTAAAGTTCAAAGCATTCTTATACAATCCCAGAATAAGGAATAATCCTCTAATGAAATTATATTTTAGAAGTCTGTTGCACATAAACATGTAGTGTTTGAAACATTCATGTGTAAGTCTGTTTCAGCAGTTTAAGCTACCTGTAATGATAGACATTTGATAAAAATGTTGACAGGATATGAGATTAAATCTTAAAATATAATTTTTCTATTAAATATGTCAGATACAAAGAAGATTTTGTTAGAGCCCTTTTTTGTATTATCATGATTGTATTTGGATCAGATGCATTGCTGTGTCTTTTAAGAATAATTGAACATCAGTGAAGAAATGACCTATTTTAAAAAAAAGCTTGACTTTATCAGATTTTGCAAAGTGTCAGAAGTTAATAAAAGCACAAATTATACAGATATTTATTTCATGCAGTCTTGACCTGGGGCTGGAAATTCACAACTGGAAAATACTTAGCAATTTATAAATGTTGTCAACCAACCAATAACCTCTAACCTTGTGATCTCATAGTTGCACACTTTGTGCCTTTGGTTAAACATAGTTGTATCCTTTAAAAAAAACCTGAATCACTAAATAGCTTTCATCTGACCAACAAGTTTGTTGACCTGAATTGTTAATTTTTTTTGCCAATTTAGAGGAAAGTCTCAAAAATAGATCACTATTTATAAAAAAAATATATCCCAAGTGGAAATATAATGTGAATTGGCTCGCAATGTTGTATTCATCTTTGACTGCATGGTCAAAAAAATGGATGAAAAGGACTTAATGCTACTTAGCAACTAAATGCATTTACGTGAAGATTGAAAACTGTCAGATGCAGGAAATCTGAAGTAAGAATAGGAAAAGCTGAATAGAATTTTCTGTTTTATAACTAAATACATTTAGTTTTGAACCAATACTGAAGCAATGGAGGTGCAGTGTTTCAGTGTTCAAAAATGCAGAACATTGATATAAAGATCCTGATCTTCATTAGTTGTCTTGGTTTTTCCACTGAATGAATCTTGCATTTTTAGGGGATCTTACTGAGAAGAAGCTCCCAGGGATGTTTTTTCTCTCAGGAATGGTTGGGTGGAGGATTTTTTGGGGTGATCCCAGCTGGCGCAGACTGAATTCTGTGGTTTAGACATCCAGGCTGGATTGACTCTAACGAGCTGAAAGCTTTTATCTTGAGACCTGGAGTTTCCTGTTGGTCTACCTTTGATATGGAAGAAACACCTGCAGTAGCAGAGACACTTCCTCATAAACCTTTGCCTTGCCTTTTTTGATTCATGACATTGAGGGACTGTTGTTCAAGTGCACAGTCATTAGTGTCTCCAGACTCGCCTGTTTGACGCCACTTTGCTGTATCTTCAGTTGTTTTTGGGCGGGTTCACATGTATTTTAAAGAGACAGAATTCCTTTTTTTTTCTTGTAAAGCTGAACACTCAAACTGGATTTTACAATTATCAAAGCTGCTCCTTACTTTTGAAGACTGTTACACAGCCACGCCCAACCACTTACAAAAATGTTCACATTTCACAGAAAATTGTCAACTTTTTTAGAAAACTTCATGAGTCACTTAAGTATTTTTAGCTAATTTTTTTTGAATGATTGGCTTTACTATGACAACCCACTGGAGTTCTTTCAGTGTTGAAGATAGTTGGCAAAAGAACTAGAGGTGAGATGAGAATTTTTTATACATAGTGAGCAATTCTGATCTCTAATGCACCGTCTGAAACGATGAGTGGATGGAAAGTCAATAGCAGCTTTCAAAATTAACTTGAATGTACATCTAAAAGAAAAAATTGCAGGGATATGGAATGGCTTTTCAAAGCCAGCACAGGTATAATGGGTTAAATGGCATCCTTAGTAAAGGAATAAATCATTGGGATTGTGAAATATTTTAACTATATCTACTGAAAAATCTATAAATTTGTCCTTTATCATAGCAACTGTTTTATGATATCAAAATCAGTACAAAGTAATGTCAGGAGTACAATGGAGGACTAATATTTTAATCCCTTTTAAGTACTAATGACCAAATTTGAATTTCTATGCACTTTATCTAGCGCACAACCTGGCATAATGAAGTCGCATTTAAAGACTAATGGTTTTGTCAACTTTAATTTGTTCTCTCCCAAAGTCAAGAGCTGAGTTTTGCAAGAAGCAATGTCCCTCAGTGATTACCTTCAATCACATTAATATTTAATACATTTCTCCAAAGGATGCACCATGTAGCAGTCTTAAGGTTCCATGTTAGCTGCTAAACAATGCGACTCTGAAGACAATCAGTCAACATAGCCTTGGGGAAATCAGACAATTGAATGTCAATTAGAGAAATCAATTTCAGAAACAATCTTGAAGATGTTGGTTGGTCTGTTAGGAATGGTCCACCCCAGGCTATGGCTTCCATTCCTGTGAATGGCTTGTAACCTGGACAGTTCACAAGTCAGATATGCGGCCCCGAATCAGGTTGTTAGGCAGTAGAAGATGCCTGCAGCCCTGCAAACACATCCTGCCAGTCTCACAAATGCTTGTTCATGTGTGTGGGTTGTACATAAATTGGGTGTTCCTAACCCAGGGAGGACCTGCAGTTTGTGTTTGTCTACCATTGGTAGTATCTACAAGGGGTGCTGCCTCAAGAAGGCAACATCCATCATCAAAGATCCCCACCCTCTGGGCCATGCCATCTTTTTGCAGCTACCATAGAGCAGGAGGTACAGAAGCCTGAAGTCCCACACCACCAGGTTCAAGGACAGCTGCTTCCCTTCAACCATTCGGTTCTTGAACAAACTGGCAAAACCCTGATCTCTACAGTTCAGCAACACAATGATCACTTTGCACTAAAATGGACTTTGTTTTGTTTGTTCTGATTGTGTTCCTTGTAAAAAATTATGTATAATTTGTTTAATTTATTTCTTGTGAATGTTGTGTATCTGATGCTATGTGCCTGCGATGCTGCTGTAAGTTTATCACTGCTCCTGTGCATATGTGTATTTGTGCAGATGACAAACTCCACATTAACTTGACTTTGACAAGCTGCTAAATGCAATTTTTATCTTGTGCTTGGCAGGTTGCTGCTCCCTACACGGGTCTTCAATTGAATGAATAGGACAGACTTTTTTCTCTATGTAGAGGTTCAAAATCCAGGGGGTGTAGATTTAAAGTAACTGGCAGAAGGTTTAGAAGGAAGATGAGGATGTCCTACGGCGACACAAGAAATTCTGCAGATGCTGGAATCAGGAGCAATACACAAAGTGCTGGAGGAACTCAGCAGGTCAGGCAGCATCCATAGAGGGAAATAAACAGTTGACGTAGGAAGTTTTTTTTTTCACTCAGGATGTGGTAGAGGTCTGGAACTCACTGGCTGAAAGACTGCAGAAATGGAAATCCTCATCATATGCAAGAGTACTTGGGCATGAGTTGAAGTATCATGACCTGCAGGACTATGGACCTAATAGAGGAAGGTAGGATTGGGCCAGGTCATTCCATCTCAACCAACATAGACCTGATAGGCCAAACTGCCTCCAGACATGTAAACTTTCTATGGTTCTGTGATACCTTAAGGTGGCACGTCACATGCTTACCCACTGTAACATTATTCATACCATGCTTTAGTTTTGAGTTAAGGTCTGACTGCTGCAATGAACAACATTCAACTCAGCATAATCTGAAATATTTCAAAACCCATCAGAAGCAATTGGAGATTACATTACATATCTAAGGGTTCTCACAATACAGGGTAATTTCAGGACTTCTATGGACCAAGTTTTGGGTGACAGACTGGTGAGTGCATTAATTGGTAAGCTTCTTGACAATTTACTTTTTAAGAAGGTGGTAGGATTGCTATTTCAACAACTACAATAATTGGTCATTCCTGTCTGTGACATAAATGAAACAGGAACAAGGTCTCATCCACAGCCAACAAGGGAAATTAGGGGTGGAATTAGATCCAAGGAGGAGACGAATAAGTTGGTCAGAGAAAGCAGAAAACCTAAAGACTGGGAACAGGTTAGAATTCAGCAAAAGAGAACCAAGGGTTTAATTAGGAAGGGGGTGGGCTGGTGGGAAGGAATGGAATATGAGAGTAAGCTTGCAGGGAACATAAAAATAACTATAAAAACTTTACAGATGTGTAAAGTGAAAGGTTAGTGAACACAAATGTAGCCCTATTTACAGTCAGCAACAGAGGAATATATATTGGGGAACAAAGACATGGCAGAGCAATTCAACAGATGCCTTGGGTTTGCCTTCATGATGGAGGACACAAATGTCAGGAAACCTCAGGCATTGTGAGGAAGAGAAACTGAATATGGATTGTAGCCTCCCTTGTCCTCCACTTCTCTCTCCCAGCCAGGGAAATGGTCCACCTGGCATCCAATCTATTCAGACATGTCAAAATTGTGTACATTTGAGGGAGATCCCCTCTCAGAAGACTGAAAATTAAATACTAGCTAATACAAGCATAGTCAACCCAATCTCCCTTCATGTGACTGTCCTACCAATCCGGAAATCTGGTGAAACTTCACAGCACACCCTCCATGGTAAGTATATTCTTTCTTAGATAAGGAGACCAAAACTACACATGTATGTACGTGATCTCACCAAGGCCCTGTATAATTGTAGTAAGATATCCATGTACTCAAAACCTGTTCCAATGAAGGTGAACGTACCATTTGCCGCCTTAACTGCTTTCTGCACCTGCAGTCTCTGCTTTTGGTGACTGGTCTGCGGGGAAGCCCAGAGTTCTTCACACATCAATGTCTCCCAATTTATCACCACTTCAATAATGCTCTACCTTTCTCCTTTTCATACCAAAATGGATAACATCAAATATATTCATGGTTCAAAACTTCAGAGGGGAAACTGTGAAGGGCAGGAGTACAGGACTAGTCAAATAGAGTCACAAAGTCATACATCATGGAAACAGGCTCTTTGGCCCAACTCGTCCATGCCGACTTGAGGAAATTAGTCTGGGTCAAAGTACAGAGGAGTGAGTTCAATGGGACACAAAGGGTGCAACAATTGGACTTGTGTCTGCATGCTTCTTAAGAGGTGTCCAAAGAGATAAGAGTCAGCATATCTGTCATTGTCAATCAGCATGAAAC
>JARFYF010000058.1:7808184-7820479 GCA_030265395.1 Rhina ancylostomus | reverse complement strand
ATGGAGGGAAGGTCATTGATGATGCAGTTGAAGATGACTGGGCCAAGAACACTGACCCGAGCAATTCCTGCACCGATGTTCTCGGGCTGGGATGATAGTTTTCCTTCAAAATGGCACTGGTATAATACCTGGACTCCAATGGTTAATTTAAGAGATGAGTTTACAAAACTAAAATGATATCCTCTGGAATGTAGAAAACTAATCAATGATTTTGTCAAAGTTTTCAAGATATTAAGGGAAATTGGTAAGGATAGAAAGGGAGTAACTATTTCTTTAGATTTTCAAATCTAGGCTGGAGACCTGCTTAAAAAACTCTTAGTAGCGAAACACATCGAAACACAAAGGGTCGGGTGGAGATACAAGAAGCTGCAGATGCTGGAAACTGGAGCGACAAACAATCTGCTGCAGGGACTCAACGGGTCAGGCAGCATCTGTGGAGGGAAGTGGACAGTCGATGTTTTGTGTCGAAACCCTTCATCTGGACTGCCATTAGCTGACTGTCCATTTCCCTCCATAGATGCTGCCTGACCTGCTGGGTTCCTTTAGCATCTTGTTTATTACACACAGTGATGGCTATTGGGGAGTCTTCCGTAAAGGGAAGCTGAAGCTAGTTCAACTGATAAATTTTGAGGTTGATATACTTTTGTCAACCAAAAGTATGAAAGGATAATGGCCAAATATCATTATATTGAGGTAAGTCACAGGCCGGCCATGAATAGTGGAATAGCGCTCAAGGGTCTGAACAGGCTCCAGGTGATTCTAGCTTCATAAAAGGATCAACTCTAATTGCCCCATCTCTTACTCTGCTCCTTACGCTTGCCACAGTAAGAATCATCATACGATGAGATAGACTCTGACTTCAAGATCTACCTTGTTGTGACTTTGCACCTTATTGCACTGCACTTTCTCTGCAGCTGTGACACTTTACTCTGTCCTGTTACTGTTTTTACCTGTACTACCTCAATGCACTCTGTACTGACTCAATGTAACTGCACTGTGTATTGAATTGGCCTGTACGATCGGTATGCAAGACAAGCTTTTCTCTGTACCTCAGTACAAGTGACAATAATAAACCAATATCAATACCAATAGACCACAACAAAAAAATATTGTAGAAGACTGCTGAATATCCCATCTAGTATGGAGGCAAATCAGCAATGAGTTGCTAGTTATGAGAGGTGTTTCCTCTAGTCACATAAATTTTGCTTGAGTGGAAGGCTCGAGTTTGGATTCTTTTCATTTTAATCCCTTGCCACTTGACCTTGGGACTTGGAAGAGCGTTGATCACGGGCAGACCAACAGGTCTCCTCTACCCACCTGAAGCCACCCTAACGCATTCCTGAAAGCTCGTTGGGTCTTGCTTGCTTTGCCTAAACACATGCAAAAGATCAAAAGGAAGCTGCAGGCGAGAACATTACAGACAATGAAAGGTGTATTATTACTGACCAGCAAAGCACTTCAAGCCTGTTTTACAAGACAATGGGCGTAACAATATCAGGATTATGCATTGCTTTAATTATAGCCTCACCTGTCCTCTTCCCCGCTATTTAGTAAAAATAGGACATTTCCTTTGAGTTTTTACCCCAGTCTGCTCTGATTTTTCTTGCCTTTGTTAGATGTTGGACCCTATGTTTAGGGCTGGGTATAGACAAGGACATAAAATCAGTTGTAAAGATTCTCGTACTAACTCAGTGACTAATTGCAATGGCACAATTCTGCAGAAGAGCCAGGGGAGTTATCCCATGCCCCCTGGCCAATATCTATCCCTCAGCCAACCAACATTTTCCTAACACTGCTGTGGAATCTTGCTGTACATAAATTATCTTCAGTGCTTTCTACACTATAACTGTGACTACATATGAAAAGAAATCAATTTGCTGAAAAGTGCTTTTGGATATTGTGAGTACATAAAGACACATACATCTTTCCTACTTCCTAAGCAGAGGTAAAATCGGCCAGGATTTCTTTTTCCAATGAACATCATATTTCCATATTTTCACACAGTATACAGGGAGACTGTCCCTTGAGTCTATGCCAGTTTATAGAACAATTCCATTCCTGTACCAAGATTTTACCTGTAACCTCCCCATACTCCCATCAACTCCTCCCAGATTCTACCACTCACCTACACACTGGAGACAATTTACAGGGCCCAATTAACATATCAGAATCAGGTTTATTATCACTAAGATATGATGTGAAATTTGTTCTGTGGCACCACCAGTGCAAAGACATAAATTACTATAAATTACAAAAATAAATAAATATTGCAAAAAAAAGGAAAAAGGTCGTGTTCGTGGGTTTGCAGACCATTCAGAAATCTGTTGTCAGAGGAGGAGCTGTTCCTAAATTGTTGAATGTGGGTCTTCAAACTCCTGTACCTCCTCCCCGATGGTAATAACGAGGAGAGGGTGTGTTCCGGATGGTGAGGGTCCTTAGTATGGATGCCACTTTCCTGAGGCACTGCCTGTTGAAGATATTCTTGATGGTGGGGAGGGTTATGCCCATGATGGAGCTGGAGTGTAGCAGTTAGCGTAACGCTATTACAGCGCCGGTGACCCGGGTTCAATTCCGTCCACTGTCTGTAAGGAGTTTGTATGTTCTCCCCGTGTCTGCGTGGGTTTCTCCTGGGTGCTCCGGTTTCCTCCCACATTCCAAAGACGTACAGGTTAGGAAGTTGTGGGCATGTTGTGTTGGCGCCGGAAGTGTGGTGACACTTGTGGACTGACCCCAGAACACTCTACGCAAAAGATGCATTTCACTGTGTGTTTCACTGTACATGTGACTAATAAAGATATCGTGTCTTATCTTAACCTTCTGCAGCCTCTTGCGATCCTGTGCATTGGAGCCTCCATACCAGGCTGTGGATGCAACCAGTCAGATGCTCTCCACCGTACATCTATAGAAACCAGCAGGTCTTTGGGATGTGGGAGGAAACTGGGGCACCCGCAGGAAACTCATGTGATCACACGGAGAATGTGCAAACTCCACACAGGCAGCACACAAGACCAGAATTGAACCTGGGTTCTGGTATTGTGAAGCAGTGGGTCTAACAGCTGTGCCACTTTGATGTTATGTTGTGTGTGTGTGTGCGCATGGGCATGAGTGTGTGATTTTGGATGAGAATGAAACTGGTTCTGTCTAAAACGTCTCTATGGACTCAATGTAAGTGCTCATTGCTATTCATTCCCTGAGCACATGGGCATCCAGGGCAAGATGCTAGAGAGTGGTTGGCGCCTTCAGAGACTAAGTCAGCTCCTTCAGAAAGTAGGGGAGAAGATTGGGAGCTGAATCAGCTTTGCTCTTCAAAAGTCTGCCTGTAAAACAATGCTTTAAGAACATGACCTAGGGCAGGCAGGGTTGTAAAATAATCCCCCACAAGATTAAAGGCTGTGGGGTGTCTCTCATTTCTGGCTTGTAAGCCAAATGTTCTTGTTTACAGGGGCTGGTTAATTAAAGGTAGTGACAGCAATGTGAGTCAAAATAAATTATAGTTTTGATTATATGATCTTACATATACATCTCCACCTAATATGTTTTTGTTTGAAGTTATTTCAGCCTAACCTTCGTAGATCTAGCAACTTACATCATTATTTTATCTTCACTACATCCTGAGGAATGCATAAAACTTCTAAATACCTCTCTTGCTGAGCACATGATGTGAGTCATGTTAAAAAGGTGCCAGGAGGAGAGGGTCGGTGGCAAAACTATCTGATAAAACAGGGCAATAAAAATAAGAGTCACCAATAAATCTGAAAGGGGGTTCAAGAGAAACTGTTTTAAAATTGGGAAGTTGGGGCTGTTTGCTGTTAGGAGGAGAATGATGTTGGTGTCTTTAAGAAGAACCAGGTCAACAGTCAAATGAGAATGGAATGGAGATAAATATTTATAGCACTGGAGGAAGTAACACAGGAAAAAACTGGTGCCAAGCAAAATAAGCAGAAGAGATCAATGGGGCTCAATGGTCTGTTCCTGTGAAGTACACTTGATGTAAATAGATCGGAATTGCTACTGAGGCAAGCAATTAAATAGGCAATGGCATCTCTGGCATTTCAGAGATTGCTGTACAGACATTTTTTCTTTACACTGCAGCACTGACTACATTTCAAAAACTGTTGGCTGTAAAGGGACATCTACAGGCAATAAAATACTGTTTGAACCTGCTTCCGCCTTCTGACTGCAGCTCGAAGATCTGGTTGACCTATCCACCCACTTCCACTCTTGTCCATGCCTGACCATCTCACTCATGGACCATCACTCTACAAAGATCTTTGTGCTTCTCCTATCCACACCCCTCCACATCCCTGCCCCCTCCTGCTGAACTCAGCAGCTCTCTTAGTTTTTACATTACCCCCATTCTACACACATATAGTTTGGTTACTTTTTAAACATAATAAATTTGAGGCAATTTGTTCTGCTCTTATAGACATTTACATATCAGATGACCAGTCCTGAGCCCAACACATTGATGCAATCACAGGGAAAGCACGCCAGTGTCTTTACTTTCTTGGGAGTATAAGGAGGTTTGGCTTGACACCAATCACTCCAACAAACTTCTACAGATGTACTATTGAAAGTGTGCTGACTGGTTGCATCATGGTCTGGTATGGCAACTCAAATGTGCAAGAACGTAAGAAGTTGCAGAGAGTAGTGGACTCAGCCCAATACATCACGGGCACATCCCTCCCCATCATCGGGAGTATCTACAGGAGGCGCTGCCTTAAGGCGGCAACATCCATCATTAAAAATCCCCACCATCTGGGCCGTGCCATCTTCTCACAGTTCC
The DNA here is from genome assembly GCA_030265395.1 of Rhina ancylostomus. Taxonomy (NCBI): domain Eukaryota; kingdom Metazoa; phylum Chordata; class Chondrichthyes; order Rhinopristiformes; family Rhinidae; genus Rhina; species Rhina ancylostomus. Next base: position 7,815,693 of record JARFYF010000058.1, on the reverse strand, counting down.
CATCGGGCAGGAGGTACAGAAGCCTGAAGTCCTACACCACCAAGTTCAAGAACAGTTACTTTCCTTCAACCATTCAGTTCTTGAACCAACTGGCACAACCCTAATCACTAGAGTTTAGCAACACCTTGATCACTTTGCACTAAAATGAACCTTGTATTTTTTTTGTTCTAATTGTGTTCTTTTTTGTAAAAGTTGTGTATAATTTATGTTTTTCTTATGAATATTCCTTATATGATGCTGTGTGCCTGTGATGCTGCTGCAAGTAAGTTTCTCATTGCACCTGTCCACACATGTACTGGTGCATGTGACAATAAACTTGACTTTGACACAAAAAAATGCTGCATATTATCTGAAATAATATAGAAAATGCTGGAAATAGTCAGCAGGTCAGGCAGTAACTGTGGAAAGAGAAACAGAGTTAAGGCTTCAGATCCCGAGACCCTTTAACAGAAGTGCTGAGGGTTGGCAGCATTTTCTGTTTTTATTTATTATGTTCTCATGCCATTTGGTGAACTCTGTTCAGAATGGGAATTCTGCCAATATTGTGTTCGATATAGTAAAGTTGTGTATTATAAAGTGCACTTAGCAACAGAGCCAGTGAAAGAGATGATCTACATTTTTACCAGAATTCTTTGCTGAACCTGTTATGTCTCCATATCATGAAAGAGGAGATAGGAGCACATAGAAGGTATAATAAACGATTTACTAGGATAATACCAGTATTAAGAGGTTGCACTGATCAAGAAAAAATAAATAGCCTGAGGCTCTTTCCTTCTCCAGGGAAGTTAGACTAACATGCAACTGACTGGGATCTATGAGAAAGTGATTCATAGTGTAGATGTTGGAAGAATTTTTCCACTATATTTGAGGCCAGAACGAAGGATCATAAGTGAAAAATAGTCACCAATCAATCCACTAGGGAATTCAGGATAAACTACTTCAGCCAAAGTGTGGTACGTGAAACCTTCTTACCAGAAAGAGTTGCCGTGAATAATGTAGGTGCAGTTAAGGGGAAGCAAGTGGTAAAGAAAGGGAGATAAAAAAATATTGATGGGGTTGGATGTACAAGGATGAGAGGAAGCTTGCGTGGAGCATAATTCCTGGTGTGAAAATATTGGATTCAGTAGCCTGTTTCCATGGCGTAAGCTTATGTAATACAATGTAATAGTAAAGACCAACGCAGAGTAATACAATGCAGAGCAGCATAAAATTGCATGCTACATGAGGACAAGTAAAACCAGTAGGGCTTGTTCTGCTGCAAGGAGAGCATACTTCCACCAGCTAATAAAGGAGTGCCATGGATGGTTGTAGTAGAAAGCACGCACTCCCTGTGGTCCTGCCTTTAATAGTAGAAAGCACGCACTCCCTGTGGTCCTGCCTTTAATGTGGACTGGTAGAGGAAGAGGCAGCTCTGAAAAACAAAATGATGCTGGAAAGTGATTGAGATGACAAACCGATATTACAAATATTACCCTGATTTAGATGCCTTTAGCTGGAGGGTGGAGCAGGGTGAAATCATTGAGCTCAGTGTTTTCTGGGTTAAGGTGGGAAAATCTATTGGTGCTCCCATCCTGACCTGCAACACAGTGATAGTTATTGGAAATACTTGATGATTACTTGAGAATTAGACAACCACCATCAAGGCCAGCACCTGCCAAAGATGGACCAATTTAGTCCAGCCATGCCCTAATGGGGGAAATTAATGGTTCAAAAGGGAAGGGACAGAGACATATTAATAACAAATTGGAAAAGAAAATGATTAAAGTAACCTCTTCTCCCCACCAGTTAGTAATACCACCCATGTACAGAACTGACTGGTTACTGCAAGTGTATCTGCCATCACTATATAACGTGAGGTAGTGCAGACTCCTCTTGCAAAACAGGAATATGCCAGTTTGTAACAACACAGAAAAGATTTAATTTTATGAATTTATTTGCATGCTGCAGGTATAGCCGACAAAGCCAAGTCTATCGTTAGTTGTCCTTGGAAAGGGGAGCGGGTGTTGGGCCAACCTCCTGAACCACTGCAAGTGACGTCACTGAGAAAGGACTTCATTGTTGAGGAATACCTTAGTTCTACAGTGTTTTGTCAAAATAAGGAAGGTTCATAACAATTTATTCTTCCAATTAATTCCAACTGCATGAAAACTATCTGATCAGTCTCCAGTTCCCAACTGAAAACACTTTTTGAAAACAGTCAGTGAGACAAGGAGACAGAGGCTGTTGTTTTGCTACTGAGCCTTGTTATCATGGAGCTTTCGCTTACATTGCATCTGTCAAGGTGTAAAAAGCAAACTTTATGAATGGACTCTCTCAGTGTTTGTTCCCTGTGATTATCCATCCCTGAGCAAATGGTGGTCAATTGAGGCTCTATGCAATGGATGCCCACTCACAAAGTTGGGGGCTTCAGATGATTGAGTAAAAAGAATGACAGGAACACTGCTTTTCTATTGCTTGGCCGGCCATCATGTGGTAGAGGTGAATAGCTGGGGAAGGATCAGAATGCCTGATAAGTCCTATCAATGTCAGACCAAGGATGTGTCACATACAGAATATAAGGAACACAAGAAGACAGGAGCAGGAATAGGCTACTCAGCTCCTCAAGCCTGCCCCACCATTCAAAATGATCATGAGATCTTTGCTGGCTTCAAATCCTCTTCTGTGCCAGTTACCCATAATGCTCAAATCCTTGATTTTTCAAATAATTATCTATACTCACCTTAAATCGATCTAATGATCTGACCTCCACCATCCTTGGGGGCAGAGAACAAGTTTTGTCCATTGGTGCAGATTCTTCTTTATCAAACAGCACTGAAGAACTGACGACTAATTTTGTATCTATTTTTTCCCTGATAACCTGTTTCTTTTTTCGAGATTTTTAAAGCCCCATTTCAATTTCTCAAGCAGCCTTTATGGGATTTGAACTCCTTGTTTGCTCTTGAGATGGTGGTGGTGGGTGCGCTTGAATTGCTGCAATATCTACCGTGAAGGAAGTGTTATGTAGGGATTTCCATAAATTTGACCTCACGAACTTGAAGGGTTGATGTGTAACCTGATGGGGAATTTGGAGCCTATGACTCACCCTTGCTATGACCGACAGAGGTGTTGGTTGGCAGATCAACTAAACACTGCTTGGGCAGGATGTTATCTGCAAAATTATTCTTACGCAAAGTACACTGTTAAACAAACAGGCCTGGATTTCACAAGGCTCAGAACTGAGGTTAGAATTCCAAGTAGCTGTCTTTCCAGCATATACCAATATTCTATGTCATTCATGGTGGTTGCAACATCATCACTGAAGACTAGAGGGATCGCAGTGCATGAAATTTTATCCCACTCTCACATACTTAATATCTGATCGAAGAAGACTGATTGACAAGCAACTTTATGGAGCCAGGAGCTAAGTAATGAAATTCAATGCACTGAAAGTTGTGGCATCAAGTTTTACTTCAGAGTCTCAAGCACAAAACTTAGACTGATGTTTAGGTGGCATACCAAGGAATGCATTCTGGCTGCTCCATTTTGGATGAGGCATTAAATTTAGGTACTGTCTCTACCCTTTCACATGGATGTAAAAAATCTCAAGTCACTAGTTCAGTGAATGTAAGCCTAGGAGTGTGTGATGGGAAAGTGTAGAGAGATCTTCACTCTGTGTCCAACCCTGGGACTGTGATGGGACGGTGTAGAGAGCTTCCCTCGTACAATAAGGTGGACTCTTGACCTCAATCTACCTCATATGACCTTGCACCTCATCGTCTACCTGCACTGCACTTTCTCTGTAGCTGTGACACTTTATTCTGCATTCTGTTATTGCTTTACCTTGTACTACATCAATACACTGTGTAATGAATTGATCTGTATGAATGGTATGCAAGACAAGTTTGTCAGTCAACCTTGGTACGTGCAACAATAATAAACCAATTCCAATTTATATCTACTTCTCCATTTCTTGCTCACTGGATGACACTATTGGCAGGGCGACATAATCTCTGTCCCAGTTTTGGAAGGATGGATTTAAAAGTTCAGGATTTGCTTACTCTAACAAAAGGTTGAAACACTTTAGTGTGTCTGCTCTCATGAAATAATTGTTGTAACCTGGCAATCTCCGTTGAAATATGATGTAACTCAGGATATTTCTTCCTTGAGACATGCAGTTTAAGAATGCAACCCAAGAGTCAGGAAGTTATGCTGCAGCTTTATAAAACTCTGCATTGGTTAGGCTGTATCTGGAATATTGCATTCAATTCTACTCACCCCATTATAGGAAGGTTGTGGAGGCTCTGGAGAGAGTGCAGAAGAGGTTTACCAGGATGCTGCCTGGATTCAAGGGCATGATTCATGAGCTGTAAGGAGAGGTTGGACAAACTAGGGTTGTTTTCTCTAGAGCCGCAAAGGCTGAGGGAAGGCCTGAGAAGTTTAGAACATAGAACGTTACAGCACAATACAGGCCCTTCGGCCCACAATGTTGTGCCAACATTTTACCCTGCTCTAATATCTATCTAACCCTTCCCTCCCACATGGTCCTCCATTTCTCTATCATTCATGTGTCTAAGTGTCTCTTAAATATCCCTAATGTATCTGCTCCCACAACCTCTGCCGGCAGTGTGTTCCACACACCTACCACTCTGTGTGGAGAACTTACCCCTGACATCCCCCCCTCTACCTTCCTCCAGTCACCTTAAAGTTATGTCCCCTCATGTTAGCCATTGTCACCCTGGGAAAAAAAATCTGACTGTCCACTCGATCTATGCCTCTTATCTTGTACACCTCTATCAATTCACCTTTCCAAAGAGAAAAGCCCTAGCTCACTCATCCTATGCGGGGATGGTGGTGGAAGCAGATCCACTAGAGATGGTTAAGAGGCCCTTAGATGCATGTATATGCAGGGAATGGAGGGATATGGACCTGTGCAGGTAGAAGAGATTAGTCGTCATTAGCTTAATTATTTTGGCACAACATTGTGGGCCAAAGGGTCTGTTCTTGGGCTGTACTGTTCTATGTTCTTAACCTAATCCTGTTAGAGAGTCATAGAGTATGGAAACTGGTTCTTCAGCCCATCAAGTCAATCCCAATCATCAATCATCTAATAATACTAATCCCATTTTATTCCCCTCAACTCACCCCAGATATTGCTACACACTACTACCTACATACTAAGGGCAATTTGGAGAAAAACCATGCAGTCACAGTGAGACCATGCAAACTCCACACAAATAGCAGCAGAGATCAGGATTGAACCTGAGTCACTGGAACTGTGAGGCAGCAACCCTATTAGCTGTGCCACCCCACTATTTCTACAGGAATTTTGAATGTGTAGGCTCAGAGCTCTGAACCTTCACCTAGTTTTTAAAGTTTCTGCTGAGTACCTGGAAAAAAATTATTAAATATTACTCATATTTTGGCACAGTCTTACCTCTGTTATTCATCCTCACCTGAAGACAATAAGACACACAGGCAGCTCCACAACTTGAGGTTCCTCCACACGCACATCATGAATTTGAAAGTGTGAACAAGGGCATTGAGTATTGGTGAGTGTCCAGTTTTCACAGACAATGATTCAAAATGTGAATGTGTTTCTAGCAGGTACTGTAGGGATCAGGGTACTCTGAATTTTCTAGGGGCAGTAATGGGAAGGGAGTGGAGCTGGTGGGGTCTGAAGGACTTCCTTCATCAAAAATTTCTTCAGATTTTTGGACCTACACAGAATCTCATTCTTATCTACATTCACACACTTTGAATTGGTGGAAGGGCCAGGAACTAAAAACGTGGTTGTTTTTCTCTTGCCATCTCCAGGTGCACACTGAAAGCAATCCAGGCCAGGTGAATTTACTCAGCTGGCATTGACTCAGGTTTGATTGGCTCAAAAACATTCCCAAGGATCCAAGAGTCCAAAAAAATGTTTCCCAACTATTATGGACCTTACAATCCAAAGGTTGAAGTGCTTTCTGTGTTGAATTAACACACTAATTGCTGTTGCAATACATTGTAGAAACTTAGTACCAGCACTAATTGATGTAAGAATAGTGAACAACATAGGATGTGAAAAGCAGACATTTTAAAGCCAATGACCTTGTCTTGCCCCCTCTGATCTCCCCTGCTGCCCAATACAACTTCATCTGAAAGCTCTGGGTTGTTTTCCATTTGTATGCTCAGGACACCCATACTTCTCCACTGATCTCTCAAACCTTCCACTCGGTTTACTGTAGCTCTTTTCTGAAATCCAGCACTAGAAAAGTAGAAATTTCTGACAAGTAAATATTGGGAAGACTGACCAAATGTCTGCAGTCTCCATTCCACTGACTCCATCCCCAACCCTGCCCACAGTCTGAGACTGAGCTAGACTGTTTGCAATCTTGAGGTAATTTTTGACATGGAGTTGAGGTTCAGATCAAATCTGCACTCTATCTATAAGATTTCTGTTTCCATCTTTGTAATGTCACCTGACCAACTCCTCTGCTGAAATCCTTATCCACTGGTTAGATCCATACATGGCTCTTCCAATGTATACCACATTGAATGTCCCGAGAGCATTCAAAATCTCATAATAGTTGGTCCATTCCAGAAGTAATTTGTGTGAGATATTTAATGCAGCACAATAAACAAATATATAACCAATTGCACTATAAACATTTGAAATGTTGGCTCATAAATACTATTGATCAATTTTTATGCAATTAGCCCTTCTGAGTTCTTGGTAGATGTACCTTGTGAAAGGTGATAAACTAAACTGATCAGTTTCTACCCTAATTATTCATGCCATCCATGAAGGTGCACTATGACTGCATTCTATGCCATCTATATAATGCATTGCATTTTCTTGTCCAGGCTATTCCAAAGGCACCTCCCAAATCCATGACCACTAACATAATGAAAGGACAGAACAAGCAGAGACATTGGAAAACCATCACTTGCTTCCCCACCATATCACTCAACATGCTGACTATTCCTTCATCATGGCTGTGTCTAAACTCTCTCCCATCCACATTTTCAGAGCACCTTCATCAAAGGGACCTCAGCATTTCAAGGGGGTGCTGTTCTCCTTCTCAAGGGCAATAAGAAATGGACAATAAGTTCTGCAGCATCCATATTGTGAAAAGCCAATCCACCTTCCATAACCCATTTTTTTCTAGAACCCTGCATCTTGTCTCCTGATTTGCATCAAACCCCACTCACAAGTCATTTCTCTGCTGGCTCACCTACATTGGCTCTTATGCACCCCAGTTTTATTCATCCCACCACTGATGGCGATGCCTCCAGCATCTGAGGGCCAGAGCTCTGGAATTCCCTCCCAGATCTCCCCATCTCTCTTCGTCAAGACATTTAAAAGATAACTCTTTGTGGAAGCTTTAGGTTATCTCTCCTGATACCCCCTAATGGTCTTGTCCCATAATCACTTCTGTCAAATCCCTCATTATCTTTAAGTACAATATTGTTGTTGTTGTTGATTCCCCATCTTGCAAACTGTAATGAAAAAAATTCAGTTACTCATTTTGTTGTTGCTGTTGGTTG
>JARFYF010000058.1:7631647-7644397 GCA_030265395.1 Rhina ancylostomus | reverse complement strand
GGAAATACTCAGCAAATCAGGCAGTATCTGTGGAGAAAGAAAAATAGAGCTAACATTACAAGTTAATACCTCGGCTCTGATGCAAACAGGAAAAGATGGAGGAATGAACAGGCAATCACAGAGGGAACAAGTTCTTTGGAATGCGGAAGGGGAGGGGAGAAGGTGTGTCAGGTGTAAAAGAAATCAGAGGATGATCGGTTGAACGTGGAGGCTGTGTGGTGGAAGGTAAGGACAAAGGGAATCCCATCCTTGCTCTGAGTAGGAGAAGGGGTGAGAGTAGAAGTGCAGGAAGTGCAGCGTTCTTCCTGTTGAGAGCTACGCCAAGGATCGTTGGGTGAACAGAAGACATCTAAGAAGCACTGTGTGGGAAGGTGTCATTGTTGGAACATTCAAGAGAGACAGAAATGGAGTCTTTACAGGAAGCAGGATGGGAGGAGGTGTGGTTATAACAGCTGGGCAATTTTGCAAGGATGCCAGTATGTGCAAGCAAATGGGGATGATGAGTGAATGTGAGCAAGGAATTATCCTCTTACTGTCTCAGCTGCTCGTGCCTTGCTTCCAGTTGCATGTCACTTTAATTCTCTCTCTCAACCCCACTGAGCTTGAAGCTCAAGGCATGTCACAGCTCTCAGGCCTCAACGTTGAATTCAGTAATTTCAGATAACCAGCCTTGGTGGTTTATATAAGAACTGGGCAGTTCTGATGAAGCCTTTATTCCATTTTTCTCTCTCCTCTCTCAATTGTTTTCTCTTTGTCCTCATCCATCGCCTACTTACGCCCACTACAGACAGGTTAGCTGTGATGTAAAAACCCTTGTCCATGCTCTCTTAGCCAGCACCACCACCACTTGTGTCAATCACTCTCTCTTGGTCTCTGCCCTCTCACAGACAATCCCCTTGTTCTCTCCACCCTCCCCTGTACTCTGCAATGTAAAACGTGTTTGATTTAGAAATTTTCCCAGTTCTGATGACAGGAATTTTAGCTTTCTCCATGTATGCTGTCTGGGCTGCTGAAAACTTCCAGCGTTTTCTGTTTTTGTTTCAGATTTCCAGCATCTCAAGTGTTCAGTTTTTATTGTAATGTTTCTGTTGCAGAGATGTGTAAAAGAGTGAGTGCAGATTGAAAGACTATTGAAACGACCAAAGGGATTCTGGCTTTGTACACATTTGATATAAAGTGGAAATGAGGCATGATTGGGGTATGGTCGGCATTTCTGTAGTGTATTGAAAGGGTATGATGATGTTGTAGTTAAAGGGTAGAATTCAGATGAAAGTGTTGAAAAATTAGCTTTGTTCTGAAACTAAGAAAGAATGTCCTTTTACTGTAAATGATACTGCTTTCAGTCTTTAAGATCTATAGCGTTGCTACTTTCTGAAGAAGGATGCCCCAGTATAAAAATCACTGATTTTAAAAATATGTATTAGCTTAAGAATACTAAGAACAGCATTAAACCATAAAAGATGCTGGAGCAACACACAAGATGCATTCCTCCAGCATCTTGTGTGTTGCTCCAGATTCCAGCATCTGCAGAATTTCACATTTACCATTCACTGGTTAATGTGAAATTCCACAGTTGTAAGCAAGAGGAGGAAACTGTGATATTATCAATTCTGAATCCAGCCCCCATTTCATCTACCAGAATAACAGTCTGGATTTTCTTTCCACTGCAGTGTTCTTATCATCCAATGTGAATCATTTGCAGATTTGCCTGGTCGTTTGCAGTTTGAGGTGTGCCCATTGACTGACACCAGCTTCAGCCTCTCCTTCCAGCACCCAGTCAATGATTCCCTTGTGTGTGGTATGCTACTTTGAGTAATTTTTGCCTATGTAATCCCATTTATTGAAAATTTTATAACTACCTGCACCAGACCCTGTTACCGCTCCCTTTACAATTGCCATGTTAACTGGAATATTTATTATATTTGCTATGTCACATCTTTCAAAAAAAGATGAATTAAAAGTGCATTGGGGTATTAATGGTTGTAATATCCACTCGTCCAGAAAAACTGCCAATCCACCAAAGTCCTCGGAGTGCTGGATTGTCAGAGTTTTATTGCACTGGTAAAGTATTCCCGAGCTTCACTTTTATTCTAAGCAATCGTTCTGCTGTTGTGAAAGCTCCCAAAAACTAGTCACCACTCATTGTGATTTTTGGCTAGGTTCTATTCTCGTTTTTAATTTTTTTTTCACTGCTTTTTTTATTTTGCCAGTTGTGATGGATGTACTGGACTCCAGGCAAGTGAGCTGTAAGCTGTATAAAGGACTTTCTGATGCCCTCATCTGTACTGATGACTTCATTACCAGAGTAGTACAGCGGTAAGAGTTTTCTCTGTACCTGGTTCTCCGCAGAGGAAGGTGTGGCAGGAGATCTGGGTGTGGGAGGGTGGAGGGGTGTCATGAATGAGGTCTACTGAAATTCAGTCACTAAGTAAGTAAATACCGATTTTGAGGTAGCATTCTGGCATTAATACCAGTGTGTTGGAGCTAACATTGTCCAGCTGTCTAATGGGAGATGGGATTGCTGATTTGGGACTGACACAGAGATCAGAAGATCTCGAGCTTGATGGAGCTTAAAGGATGATTTAGGTAAGATACCCTGTCCCTAATCACCTATGATAACTTCCAGAAAGCATACGCATTATATTCTGGATGAGGAAAAACATGGGATGTAACTGTCACTGTCCGTAGTTGGATTGGCTGCCTTTGTTTACCACTCTGGTAGCTTTTTGCTACCAATTCCAGTCAGATAAAACCCCTGCAAGTTACTGGCTTCAGAAATGAAGAAAGTCAGTGGGGAGAAAAATTATCAGCCTGAGCTGTTTTACTTCCAATGTTTTGACACCCAAGAAATTTAAAAACAAGAGAACCATTTATTTTTAATTGCATTGTGTGTTTCTGGTTGGTATTGAAGGAGTGAAGGTAGACAAAATGCAGCCAAGAGCTCTCTCATAAGATAGGAGTGCGGTGCAGATAAACCTAGAGCACTGCTACAAAAACTGCAACTATAGAACAAGAAAGCTCTTGTCAGCATATTTAAATAGTTTTTAACACTTTAAAATAGGAATAATTTGGGCAGTAGAAATAAAAATTGTTTAATACATAGTGGGATAGCTTTCTGAGTTGAAGGGTTTAATACTTTTTCATAGTTACTTTGTATTGTACAGGGTCATAATCATACTGCATGGAAACAGGCAATTCTGCCCATCTGGTCCATGCCGGCCAAGGTGCCCATCTGATCCATGCCGGCCAAGGTGCCCATCTGATCCGTGCCGGCCAAGATGCCCATCTAAGCTAGTTCCATTTGGCCCATATTCCTCTAAACCTTTCCTATCCATGTACCTGTCCAAGTGTCTTTTAAATGTTGTTTATGGAGGGGTTTGCATTCAGCCACAGCACTGAGTTCCTATAAAGATATTCTTTATTGACTTCCTCTTTGTGGTACAGCTTAACAGTCTGACAAATTCCTGATGGGTGTGAGTAATGTCATCGATGCCCTGTGTTTTGCAGATGTATGTCCATCCCAGTGACAATGCGAGCAATCCGCCGCAAGGCTGAGACCATCCAGGCAGATACCCCGGCTTTGCCCCTCATTGCCGAGACCGTGGAGGACATGCTGAAGCGGAACCCCCCTCCCCCCAGCAGTCCTGGTTACAGCACACAGCTGGGTAACAACCCACCAAGTGGTACCACCACACCAACGAACAACTTCCCTGGGCCTATCTCCACCATCTTCAATTTACAGGGCATGAAGGAAAGGCACGAATCAGGACACGGGGAAGACTCCTTTAAAGTCAACCAGAACCCTATCCTGACTAGTTTACTGCAGATCACGGGGAGTGTTGGTTCATCCATCGGCTCGAGCCCTACCCCTCCCGGCCACACACCTCCTCCAGTTTCTTCCCCTGCGAGTAATACCAAAAACCACCCCATGCTGATGAACCTGCTCAAGGACAACCCAAGCCAAGATTTTTCAACACTGTACGGCAGCAGCCCTTTGGAGAGGCAGAATTCTTCCTCCAGTTCACCTAGAATTGACGTGGCTTCAGGCAGTACAAAGCAGAAGAAGAAGAGGACGCGGTCACAGACGGATAAACCCAAGCAACCTCAGACTGAAGAGGACTTCCAGAGAGAGCTCATCTCCATGGACTTTGATGCCCCTAACAGTGTCTTTGATGTAAACCTGGCTGGAGATACTTTGGACACCCCACACATTACCCCTGCCCCCAGTCAGTGTAACACCCCTCCTACAACATACCCTCCAACTGTGGCGCACTCTCAGCAGTCCAGCATGCAGAGAATGGTACGCCTCTCCAGCACGGACAGTATTGGAGCTGATGTTACAGAGATTCTGTCAGACATAGCAGAACAAACTACTAAGCTGGCTACCTCTGGGGACAACTGTCAATCTGTTGGGACCCCCGTCCGCGATTCCCTAAGCTCGTCCCATTCCGCTGTCAATAGTACATTTGAGGCAGACGTTTTTCAGGCCGGAAGCAACGAGAACACATACACTGACCCTGCAGATTTAATAGCAGACGCCACTGCTACTCCAACCAGTGACTCTTCGAACCAGTTTTTTCCTGACGGGGTAGATTTTTTATTGGAAAATCAAAGCGAGGCCAATTTTGTGAGTGGATATTTTGATGAGAACAGCCAAGGTGGCGATATGGATGACATGAAGGGTTTCCCTTCGCAGGGGTCTGCCTCAATTAATGCACAGGCGATCAGCAGTGACACTGCAGAGCGCAGCAAAGGGAGTAGCCACACCGACATGGATTTTAGTATGTTTACAAACAGCAACAAGTCATTAGGGCCGTCAGAGGGGATGGAACACTCTGGGAATCAGAGCCCTTTATTGAGCACGGTGGAGGTTGCGAAAGTGGACAAGTCTCAAAAGCAGCGATCTGGCAAGGAAGGAAATGGCAGCGGGAGCAGCAATTTATCAGGAATGGCCATTGACAGTAAACCCGGGAAACGTACTCGGACTCCGTCGAGTGATGGGAAGAACAAAGAAAAGCCTCCAAAGCGCAAGAAGACTGACTCGGAAAGCAAGTCTCCATCTCACAGTGTGTCGAGTCGGCCTTTCACGCCCCCTGCCAGCACCACCGGCTCCAAATCCCCCGGGAGCTCTGGGCGGTCACAGACTCCACCCAGTGTGGCCACGCCACCGATTCCCAAAATCACAATTCAGATTCGCAAGGAGATTGTTGGCAAATCATCTTCACACAGTCAGTTCGGGTCAGGCCCTTCGTCCAGCAGTAAAAGTCACCATTCTCATTCCTCCAACTCCTCTTCCAGCAAGCTGAAAAGCAACAAATCTGAGAGCTCTTCCAGTTCCAAAATAAGCAGCAGTGGCCTGTACCCAGGGCAAGGTAGTGCGAGTTCCAGTCAATCCAAGAGCTCCTCTCAATCCATGGGAAAACCCAGCTCCTCTCCAGTCACCAAACATGGTTTGACCAGCAGTGGCAGCTTGTCCAGTAACAGCAGCAGCAAAATGAAGCCTCAGGTTAAGTCGTCCTCATCCCTGGCCAATCCATCCGGAGGAAAGCCCAATGTGTCTCCCTCCCACTCAAGACCTTCGGGCAACTCGGAGAAACTTTCATCACCATTGAAACCCATTCCAGGAACTCCGCCAGCAAAGGCCAAGTCTCCAGTCAGCTCGGGCTCTGGAAGCTCACACATGTCGGGGTCCAGTTCCAGCTCGAGCATGAAACAATCCTCTGGCATAGCATCCTCCGGTTCATTGAACCAGAAGCCTCCAACCTCCTCTTCCTCTTCCTCCTCTTCCTCTGCTTCCTCAATGTCTTCATCTCAAAATGCTCACGGAAATTTAATCAAAGGAAAGTCTCCCAGTCGGACCAAGAAACCATCTTTGACGGCAGTAATTGATAAACTGAAACATGGTGTAGGTGGTGTGGGTGGTTCTAGTTCTGAAGACTGTGCAGATGGTCAAATGGCAGCAGCAGCAATGCCGTCCACTCACAGCATCCCATCCAAACACAATATGTCGCCAGCAGATTACCAGGGAAAGCGTGAGAAAAGCGACAAAGAAAGCAAGTCCAAAGTATCTGTCTCGGGGAGTTCAGGCGACAGTGGGAAGAAATCCTCAGACTCTAAGAATGGCGGAGGAACAGGAGTGGCGAAAATCATCATTAGCAAGCACGATGGTGGATCACCGAGCATCAAGGCCAAGGTGACCTTGCAGAAACCAAGTGATGGCAGTGGTGATGGCTTGAGACCACAGATAACTGGAGCAAAAAACTATGGCTCACCCTTGTTCAGTGGTTCGACACCAAAACACGAACGCTGCTCCCCAAGTTACAGCAAGTCGCCTGCCTACACCCCTCAAGGTGGCGATAGTGGCAGCGAGTCAGGATCGTCCTTCGCCGAGAAATCTCACCAGAACAGTCCCAGCTCGGACGACGATGTCCGGCCGCTCCCGGAATATAGTTTGGAAAAGCATAAAAAGCACAAAAAAGAGAAGAAGAAAGGGAAAGACAAAGATCGGGACCGGGACCGAGACAGGGAGAAGAAGAAATCTCACTCTAGCATTAAACCGGAAAGTTGGTCAAAGTCTCCTATATCGACTGACCAATCCTTGTCTATGGCAGGGAGCACATCCATGAACTCCGAGAGGTCATCTCGCCCCAGCCCGGCATTTTTAATTGGTGATGATGATGACCTCATGAATGTTGCTTTGATTGGTAACTGAAGTGCATTGTCCATAAACCAAGACAGTCAGTCAACTGTACTTTGATCATATTTTGTGTCTAACTATGAGGTTCTTGGCTTTATCTCCAACTTTGGCAGATGCCTCATTCACAAAGAAAAAAGGTTTTAAGTTGGCCATTATTCTTAATGTCAGCAACCAGTGTGCATGAAATGAAACCGTTTTCAGTACATTTTTGAGTGGGTGGCCTATGTCAAGTTTTACATGAGCATCCTTTGTCTTCCTTTTCAGAAGGGGACTGGATCAAAACTAAGTTAAAGGAGGTCCTTTGTCCAAGGATTGGTTTGAATTTCTCTTGCAGAGCTTAGAATCTCCCAAACCTGACTCCATCCTACTTATGTTTGCTTCCCACGTTTCACAGCTCATTTTTATTAACCTAAAGCTATTCTAAAATCAAAAGAGGTTGCTCCTTGTGTGTTAAAGCCTTTCATATTTTTCTAAAAATCAAAATGGCCTGTGTGCTTTCCTGTGACTCCCCATAAAGATAGATTTTATTTAACTATTTGCTAGGCCCAGATTCTTTTACATAAAACCTAATATGCTTTTAACATGCTTTATTTTTAACTATTTATTAATCTCTTTAAATTCAGAATTGAAATCATTTTAACAGCTTCTAAAGCTCTGTTAATCCATTTTAAGATCAAAAATTGTACATTGCTTTAAATGCCCAGGTTGTACTACAGTGCAGTTTTCTCTTTGATTATTTTTGTGAAGAGCAAGAGTGCATATGTGCTATTATTTGTATTGATGTTTTAAAGCTGATGGTTCTGCTTGTTTGGAGAATGTTTCTATCGTTTTTCTATAGCCTACTGCCTCAATTGTAAGTTTGAGAATGTGTATTGCAATTCTACCACCCACTTCCCCAGTTTCATGCTGTGAGTTGGATGAAGAAGTTGTTTGCATTTAGACCATGTGTGTAAACTGAAGGCAGTGTTGCAGGCTAAACTTCCTGATTGTTCTCCCTGATGCTTGCTTTGTTTTCCATAAGTTCATGCCCTCAGTGTAACCATTGAATCCATAAATGTGAAGGTTTTCCCACTTTGTATTAATAATTGCTGAATGATGCTCCCAGCAGCCCATCAATTAGCTGTATGTTGGTACACTTCATAAAAGCAGAAACCCATTAGATACCTAAAGAACCCTGATATTCAAGACAATATTTTTTTAACTTCCAAATATTAAGGGAAATTGATACCCAAGATGAAGTGTATCACTGGGGAATGAGATTTTATTCTGACTTGACGTTCTTGGTGAAGCGGGCTCTTGCCCACTGGGAGAATCGAATGGAAAAATTATCCACTTAAAAAATGTTTACTGGAAAAAGCAAAGCATCTTTTAAACCAATTAAATCATCCATGCAATAAGATTGTGTAAATCATAGTCCAATGTTCAACCTGGCCTTCCGCCAGTGCAATAATTAGTTGATAGTTGAGCCACGGATCCACGTTGGATACCCTGTAGGAATAAAAAATAAATGCTCACTAAATTGTACTCCTCATAGCAAATTTCAATAAAAGCTTAAGGTCTTTCTTAAGAGGCATGTGAAACACTTAATGCATAAGTGAAACCCAATCCACCTCAAAGTAAAAATATTGGAATCCTGAGTATTAAACTTGGGATCCCATATAACTATAAAGTGGTTCAGATAATGGAGGGTCTTTTCCCATGGGCCTCATGTCTTGATCAAGTCTGGCTAAAGAAATCAATAAATGGATTTGCCAAGTAGAGATTCACAGGCATTTTGCTCTATGGTTTCGATTAGTGATAGCAAGTTCATGAGCTGTTAGAGTGTGAGGCCATGGGTTGCCCAGAGCAGGCCACTTGGTGCCTTGAGCCTATTCTGCCATTTGGTGAGATTATGTTTAAACTGTGATCTAACTACTTCCAAAGAAAATCCACCATGGATTGAAGACCATCTGCTGTCATAAAGGAAATTCATTTTGGGATTTTTAATAAGTTGGCCACCAATTTTCAGACAAGGCACAAAGTGCAAGTTGTCAACATTATTTTATGGTAGTTACGAGTGCCAGATGAACTCTGAGTATTTTGTTTCTTCACTTTTTGATTTTGGGCTAAGTAAAGCTCAAATGTACATTTATTGTTTTGATAACTCGAGCATCATAGAAATCTACCATACAGGAAGCAACAAATTGGTCCACTCTGGTCAGAAGCTGTTGAGCCTAACAGCCGTCTCCAGCTTTCGATCCATAGGCTTCAATAATTGCACACCAAATGCACACTCGGCTGCTTTTTAAATACAGTGAGTGTTTCTGCTTTCAGTCAATGAGTTCCATGCCTCCCCCTTCTTTAGGTGATTTTCTTTTCCCCTTCAACTCTGTAATTTTTATATCAATTACTTCAGCTCCACTCCCCCTTGTTTTGCCCTTCCCGTAGATCAATTTTGTTCTCCCTACCTCAGTCTCTAATTTTATACACTACCTTCATCTCTGGGAGGCACTGATTCTGATGGGGTACAGAGCACAGACTGCCTTACCCATATGTAGCTTATTTCCTGTAAGTTGTGGCAGTGACTGTCAGCAGCCTCAACCATGAAGGGCATCAGCCCTAAACCCAGTCCTATTGTCAAAAATCCCAGTTTCTAACAGGGGGATGTGGGGATCAGGAGCCTGGTCAGAACCCATGCCATTTACCCTGCTAATATCAGTTTGCTCAGCAAAGACAAAGAATCCACCCCATGTTTTCACTGGTTGTGGATTTTGAGACGAGAAGTAACTCTGTGAGAATTAGAATATAGCTGTCTTCACAAAGGTACAGATCTTTGGTTATGAAGAAATAAAAGTTGTGGGAATTCGTTTGGGTGTCATTAGAAAGTATTTTATTCAGGGATGCCCACCTGACTAAAATAGGCAGAGGTACAACTACTCTTTGTTAAATCAGTGGAATTTGTAAAAACCTACATTGGCAGTATTAAGAAACTAAAAATTTTGAAGAATGTTTCAAAAAAGGAAATTGGGTCCTATCATTAATGACAGCATGTATTAAACCTAGAATTTCAAAGTATGAAAGTTTCCATTAGTATTGTCTTTGCCAATAGTTCTACAAGTCAGAACTCCTTTCACATTGATTTGTATAAAAGTCTCAGTCTTAAAATGGTGTCCGCTTGAAGTTGTGTTGTACTTCAGATTGAAATTGTGAGACCCCTAGTTATTGTTCAGCAACTTGGCTCAGTGGATGCTGCAGATTTCTCAGCTGTTATCTATTTCAAAGCAGGTGCTATGATAAATTAGCAAAGCAGAACTTTACAGAAACAGTCCACTTGGCCTATAATGTACACCCCAGTGATTTCCTTCACCACCTCCAAACCCACTCTCCCAACACCCATCAAAAAATATCAGAATTCCTTTTTTTTAAACAGAGATGTATGGTCTCTATCTCAATCTTCCAAATCCTACAAAACCTCTTTAACAAACAAAATTACACTGATCCTTTTTCAGTTACTTCAGATAAGTACCATTCTTTTAATAAAAATGGGAAGTGGTCAAAATCCACAAATGGTCAGGAGTTGAAAGGGAAAAGTTGGTCGTGATTTGGACAATTTCCTTGAGGTGACTCCACCACCAACTGGTAAACCATCTTTTTCTTTTAACTGTTTCCTGGGTGACTGGCTGTGTACTCCCTTCTGTAAATCATGGGTGTAAAACTTAAAATTTGCTCATGAAGTCTGTGAACATCTCAAGTACTGAAACTAGACTAACAGTCAAGGGATAGGAGAAGATCACAGAGTTGAAGAAAATATTAATGCCTTTATTGTGTATGAAATATTGTGTTAAAGCTGTCTCAAATGTTAATGAATCCCTTTTCAGGTAATACTGAAACGAGCCCCCATTTCAGGTAAGATTGAAAATCAAAAATATGCTTGAGGTTGCAAGTTTAACTTAAGCGGATAGGCTGATATATGTATTCCTAGTGCTACGGTCTAATGTTCTATGTTCCTGGTAAATTTGCTGCAAGATAATGCTGCCAGTAATCTAGAGGGTTAAGGTAATACCTTGCATAAAGCTAAACATTATGTTGGAATGTCACAGGCTCTTTTCCTAACCTGTGCTGAGTTTACATGGTCTCCTCATGACCTCACCATCCACTAGGATGGAGGGAGAATTCCTCAGGCCTAGTTTATCATCACTGTGCAGTGTTCCTGGCCAGAAACCAGTTTGAGCAGGGGGATTGTTGGCTAGAGCAGGAGGGATGGTGAGGCAAAAGCTGTTGTGGTATTCAACGTATTCTAAGTCCCAAACATGTGGTCTAGGCCCAAATGAAGAATGGTTACTTTGAGGGAGTCCTTGAAATCATCCCAGTGATCCTTGGTAACTGCAGAGAAAACCAGGGAGCAGAAACTAATTTGGAATTTGATTCTAAAAATTCTATGTCCCTCCTGATCAGGGAACCATTTTGAAATGTCCAGTGGATGTTTGAGATGATTGGTTGCCTGTGTATATAAACAAAAGTCAAAATATTTGATTTTTTTCCAGAAACGTTGGTTTTTAAGAAAACTATTTTTATACATATTTTGGCATAAAAACCTTGACATTTCTCTGTACAGTGATCTTGCAGCGTATGGGCGAAGAACCCCAGTGTTTTCCTAAAGCAAATGTAACAAAGAAAATGTTTGACAGTGTCGTGTTTTGTGAAGTAACGTTTGCTTTAATGTTCTGTCCAGAATGTAAATGAGTTGCAAATTTCCTCCTATTACACAGGCTTGATTTGTGCCATACTTTTTTTGCAAAATGTAAATTCTTTTCCCAACATTTTCATAATAGAGCATGTTACTTTGCAGAGAAAAATATACCAATGTTATTGTTCACACTTGGAAATAAACAGTTCAGCAGGATGATGTCTGTGTGCATTAGAATTTGCAATTTGCAGTGAACTCTTGTGGATTCTGTGATGTGTAATTTTGCTTTGGTTTGTAATTTTGATCATTTCAGCTGCATAGATTTAATATAATTTGTGGATAAACTTGGAATGATTCAGAACACAGCTCTTTCCCTTTCTGTATCAAAGTTTGATTGGAATAAGTCTTTCAAGGGTTTTCTGCAAAGCGTACATAGAAGTATAGAATGATAGAGCACAGAGGAGGCCATTCAGTCCATCTTGCCAAAACCTGTTCATTTTGAAGCTATTCAATTAATCTCACTCCCACCCTCTCTGCGTAACCCTGTATATGTTTTCCTTCAAGTATTTATCCTGTTGGATGGTTACTATTAAATCATCACCTCTCAAGCATTGTATTCTAGGTCAATTTGATGAGTAAAAATAACATTGCTCACTTTCCCTCCTTTTGCCAGTCCTCTTAAATTTCTGGTTGCTGACCCTTCAGCCACTGGGAACAATTTCTCTTTATTTATTCTGTCGACTTGCGTTTGGACAGCTCAGTACAGTCCTCGTTATTCATGAGGGACAGAGGCATGGACTGCCTGTGGAGAACTAAAAACAAGGAAACCCCTAAGGTCACAGTGACGTAGAGTGGTCAACCCCTGCATGGATATAACAACTTCTGTGTAAGCTTCACCTTGTCCAAACAAGCTGAAACATATGATCACTCTGGACCCCGGCTCCAGTCTTAAACCTGCCCACGTTCCTGACGCACACACCAACTATTGACCTTCCACTGCTTGGACACCACAGGGAAGAGCTCTGGAGAAAGGTACTGTACTTACCAACTTTCCCAGTAATACACCACCAACCTCAAGAGTACTCAGAACCACAGATGGAAGGTTAGCTGATGCTGATATATACGGTGTATATGACAAACTAATCTGAATCTGATAATGATGACTTAATATACTATCTTTGCTTACCTTTCACGTGCTGAGAAACACAATGCCACTCCATTCTCTCTCAAACCACCACCCTTCAAATAAAATTCAAAATCAAGGTCAAATTGATTATCATATGCCCAAGTACATGTATGCACACATGCAATGGAAAAACTTACTTGCAGCAGCATCACAGGCACCTAGCATTAAGCAACATTCACAATAACAAACTTCCTGGGCTGA
>JARFYF010000058.1:7240327-7251211 GCA_030265395.1 Rhina ancylostomus | reverse complement strand
TGACATCCCCCTTATACCTTCCTCCAATCACCTTAAAATTATGTCCCCTTGTGTTAGCCATTGTCACCCTGGGAAAATGTCTCTGACTGTCCACTCGATCTAGATTGTTATAACTTATAATTAATGTACTTTTTCATCCATGGAGAATTCCAAAATTATAAATCCCAATATGTGAGGCATATTGGTGTCAAACGATGGGATTGTTTGTTTCAAAGAATTACCCCTCAATATTTCTTAATCAAGAATAGTAAACTTTTTAATGAGCATAAGAAATGACAAGAATCGTGCATGATAAAGCAGAAATATGTTGGAAACACTCAGCAAGTCAGGCAGCACCTATGGAAAAGAAGTAGTGTCAACGTTTCTGGTTCAGGACCTTTTGTCAGAATTGGGAAAACGTAAGTTAGTTTCAGTTTCAGAGGACGTTGGGGAGGGATGGGTAGAAGAGAGGGAATATCTATGGTAGGTCAAGACCTGACAATTAAATGAGTAAAAGAAAATTATGCTTCTTTGCCTATGTTTCAGCAGGGGTGTGGGACATGTCCATCCAGTCAGTTTATACCAAAGCAAAGAGATAAACTGAGCCAAACTCTCAGATGGATGACAGACAGAAATTTCCAGTTCTGATACGGACAGAAAGAATGAGTGACTTACCTCAAGTCAAAGAATTCGATATTGAGTCCAGATGAAAAATGAGATGTCATTCCTCAAGATTGGGTTGAGCCTCATTTTAACAGTGCAGGAGGCCACAGAAAGATAGGTCAGAGTGGGAGTGGCATAAAGAATTAAAGTGCCCCTTAGTTTCCACATGCTCATCAAAACTGTGTCAGATAGCATACGGACACTATTTTTCAGCTCTGATCCTGACTCTGTTGTTTTTTGGTAATTGACTGCATATTAGCACTCAATAACCCTGTCATGATTATACTTTAATCAATAATCTTTCAGCAGGGCCTCATCAAGCATTAGAGCTCTGTAGCTCTTCAGAAATCCTATTGTACTAGCTTCTTTTGCAAAATTAAAAGACTTAACTGGAAATAAAATTAGTTTGATGAATTAAACTAGCTATATGGACTTCACTACCTACATCATCCTGAATGATCATAGGCAGTTGTCTACATGCGGCAGACAAAACTGGCCATCTGCTATCATCATAGGAGTTAATTACAAAGGCTTTGCTTAAAACATATTAGGTTATTGACTAAATTGGACCGTTCAATAACCACTGCACCTTATTAATCTCCTGCATTTGGTAACAAGTTCTTGTTTCTCTTTACACTACTAAAGGGACTGTATAAATGTTAAATTATTCAGCTTGTGCAGATGAATACTTGTTAATGAATATGCATGGTTCATTTGGACTAAATAAGTTGACATTTCAGCATCAATAAAAAATCTGTAACCATCTGAATGGACAATATTTCTGAGTTTTTACTTGGAAGACTACGACAATGAATGTCCCAAGTTCAAGACTGACTGCACATTTCACAGCAGAGTGCACCACACAATGAGAAGAAACAAGTTTTCCTCATCGAAGGTGCAGGCTGTGTGTCTCATTGCGACAGCCTGTTACAGTTCTACCATCCATCACTTAAAGAGGGCAAATGGTAACATGTCACCTTTATGTGGTGCAGACTGTACATGAAACACCAAAGCTTCATGGCGTGATTAAGAAAGAAAGAACTTGATCCCAGTTGGTGAGGCTGAGTACCAGTGTGTGCTGCTTCACCACTGAGACTCATTCCTCTGGTATCAATGAAATGAAATTTAGAGGCAGATACACCAGGGGGTTGACTATTTAGCAGTTAGTGCTATTAACCAGGAATGAATTTCAAAACACTTGTATTTGTGTAGCGTCTTTATGCTCTTTAGCACATTGCCACATATTTATCATCTGTAAGACATAAAAAAGTACTTTACATACAGCAATTTCTTTTGAAGTGTGGTCAGAGTTGCAGTATTACTGAGGCAGTGTCACATATTTATTACCCTTTAATGTTATTTCAAAATGTCTATAATATTTGAACCAGGCAAACACACAAGTAAGTGTAAACAAAAATTCAGACACAAGAGACTGCAGATGCTGGAATCTGGCGCAAAAACCAAACTGCTGGAGGAACTCAGCAGGTCGAGCAGCGTCTGTAAGGTCTCGCCCCTAAACATTGATCATTCCTTCCCCCCCACAGATGCTGCTCAACCTGCTGAGTCCCTCCAGCAGATTGCTTTTTTGCTCTAAATTCTGCTGATGCTGGAAATCTAAAACAATAGGAAGTACCAGAAATGCTCAGCATCCCTGGAAAGGGGAACAAGGTTAATGTTTCAGATTAACCGCCTTTTATCAGAAAGTCCTGCTGTATTTGTAAGGCAAGGGTCAGATGTACATTCCATTCGGATGTGCAGCCCTGTAGATTTCTGCAGGGAGGTTGTCTCACCATTGGCCAGGTAGAAATTGATGGGTGGACATATCAACATTGACAGAAACATAAATACACCATTCTCGAAAGGTCACTTCATTTTGAAATTTAATTTTATCTCACTATATTTTACTGTAACTTCTGACAACCTTCTCAAGCACCAGGGAGGCTACTGATTAAATCTGAAGTATTGATCTGATGGTACAGAGAAAAAGGAATGGGAAAAACCATTTCTGAAAATTACTGAGAAAAAAATGCTGAAATTTACATTCATAAGCACCTCTAACAGAAAAATTGCAAGAAAATTTGTGGCCGTGAAAGCTGCCCTGGCATTCAATACATCCAAAACATTAATCTGCCTTCACCCTTCAGATGCTGGTAGCCTTGCTGTGTACTTCAACACTTTGCCTTTTGTATTCATTAACCAGCTCCCGTTCCTCTCCATCTGTCTCACACTGAAAGTCATGCTTCTGAATTCCATGGTTTCCAACCATTCCAAATCCACGACCAAATCTTTATTACTGGTGGTTTTCTCGAGTGGGTCACTAAGTGTGTAGTCAACTGATCCTTAGTACAAACCCTTTGTACAAACACCTTTCCCATTCCATTCCACCTCACCCCAATGGGGATCCCTTCAATTTGTTCCATTTGATCATATAATCAGGTCACATTGATCCAACCTAAAAGATTCAGACCAATATTTGCCTTGCAATATTACCTTGCACCAGAGGAACTCCCCCCTCATCAGTTGCCACTGAGAGGAGGAGGAGGAGGAGATGCACAGATAATTCATCATTTGACTGTGAGGGCCACAAAAGGATGCAGGGAATTGCAGACTTGGTGTTCTGTATCAATGGGGATGGACAAGAAAAGGATTACCTCACTCATCTTCTTTCCCCTCTCCTCAGGTATATGGGGATGAAGGGGAAAGACAACATCTCTGAAGATAGTGGGAAAAGCTTCAGTACAGAGTTAAGTGGCAGTAACTAAGCACTGACTACACAGCCTCAGTGTTGAAAGAACATTTCAAGCAAGAATTCTGAATTGCTCTCTCCACACCTCAATCTCATCACAATCCCCTTCTCTGTCTCACTCTCCCAGAATCAGTCCAGTAGTTCTCCTTCCCTTTGAACTCTCATTGTTCTTAATTATAATAACACTCATGTAAAATATATAAACCAAAATGCAAACCCTCTCACAATCATAGGCTCTGGACCTACACCCATAATATCAGAACCTTAGTGGTCCTATTTGACTGGTAAAGTAGGTAAATTGTGTTTCCAGGTGAAACAACAACTAATCAGGAAACCATCAACTCATCTGTGGCTTAAAGACAATTTAATGCATTTACAGAGACAATTAACTAAATATTAAAGGGGAGCTGTGATCAGTCACATCTGGGCAGGTTCCTTTAGCTTGTATTCAATGTTTTTTTTAAAAGCAAGCTTTTTGCCTTCTCTCCAAGATGCTGAATCATGTTGGCATCTCCTCGCATAGCTATGTCATATTGGAGAGTAAACATCCCACTTTCCTAATCCAGTTAATAGAATTCACAGTCAGTCTAAATCAATGCAAATACATGGGGACCTTCAGTGATTGAATAGAAGATTCCATAACCAATACCATCCCCACCGAGCCAATCACAGGCCGGTAACTCAGGGGTACTGAGGGCAATTGTAGTAGCCAATTGCTGCTCCCCATTTCACACCTCGACACCCACAGCTCCATCCAACACAGCGTCAGCCCCACATCACAGAATACTACCAGACCCTAATAGACCCGCCCACAGCCCTGAGCGGCACCGCCCCTTTGCTCAGCCGCACCCAATCACGGGCGTCGGCCGGGACATCGCATACGCAGAGGCATATGCTAAAAAGGCGGCGGGGGACCAATCAGCGGGCTGGTGGGCGTGGCTAGTTTGTTACACTGGGAATGTATCAAAGTTGTGGAGTGGAAGGAAATACACATACAGGGCGCCTGGGCAGGCTCAGAGACCACAACACCGGCAATAATATAACTTAGAAAGCAAACGGGGGGATTTAAAACCCGCACTCACAGGACCATGACTGAAAACAACGAGATGGAAAGCGAACCTCAGAACACAGAACTCCAGAGGTCGCCCGGTTCAGTGTGCAGTCAGCAGGAAACCAAGGTGAGGCAAGCAATATCGGGGTCAAGGGGTGGCAGAAACTGGGCTGTGGGTCTGAAGCAGACAGCTCTTCCAAATAGTTGGTGCAGACACGTTGGGCTGAATGGCCTTCCTGCCAGTCCCAGTGTTAGGCTTTGAAGTGATATGTTTGCGCTGAATCAGTGTGTTAAATGACTTGCCTGTGAGTCTGCGTTTATTTTTAACTTTTTTTCTTGCAATGTTGGTGGTCTGAAGCTGGGAGGTTAAGTGGACACCTGTTCCCAAGTTAGGGTTCTTTCCCCCCCTCCCCCCCCCCACGCCCCTGCCTTTCATTATTGCTTTTTTTTAAGGGGGGGGAAGAGAGATTGCAGGTATGAAATTCCAAGCACCCGTTTCCTCTCTTCACTTAGTTTTCAATATCTGGCACAGAAACCAGCTGCAGAAATGCTCATTCGCACGTGAGATGTCCTAGTAATTGATGTACGGATTTTACAGTGGTAAAAGGGGAGGTGGGGTGATTGTAGAAAGATGTACTTGCACGGACACCAGTATATTTGGTTGATGTGAAATGGGGTGGACTGTGGCCGTTCTCTCTTTAGCCACTCGCCCCACCTTTATGCTCAGTGAATCATGCATGTATCTTTATAACTAAACCAGTTACTTACAGTCGGTCTGCCCGGGTGCTTGCGGGATTTACTACGTAGTTGGACACAAGATCTTCCTCGAGTTATGTACAAACCAGTTAATGCCCCCAGTTATAAGTGTCCCACTGTTCTTCCAATCCTTGCGCGCGCACACATCGTGAGTGTATAGTTCTGAGGACTTGGCATCAAATATACGGTTGGGTGAAAGAATTAAAATGCTGTCTTCTGTGTACAGTGATGACTTCTGGATGATTCACGAGGATAATATATTTAGACTAGCTGTTAGCCCAACCCAGCGATGATGCAGGCAGACACTTGCATACTGATATTGAAATTTACAGCAGAACGTGGGGTGGATTAATTTAAAGTATTGAGTGACAAAATATCAGAAATACCTTCAGTTGAAGGTTGTGTGATGTTTCAGGGTGATGTGGTGTTTGGGATACTGGATCAGCACCTGTCTATCACAGAGCCAGGAATTTGGTTCCCACCGTGGCTGTTGGTGAATTTGGATTGAAGTATATTTGGTGTCTTTAATAGTAACAATGAAACTGCTGGATTGTTTAAAAAAATTAGCCCACTATCATCCTTCAAAAAAGGAACTTGCTAGTCCTGACATACTCTGATTTGTATGTGACTCCTGAACCACTATTGCGATCAATTCTTAACCCCCAGCTTGACTTGGAAATTAGTATTAACAATAAATGCTGATTTTTTTTTTCCCAGTGAAATCAACATCATCTCATAAATAGTTATGTAGCATCCAAACTCGTGGTGTGATGTCAATTTCATTAGCTCATTATCACATGCAGAAAATCATTTGATGCCCATTTTGAAAATCTGCATTCAACATATTCATCTGCTTTGCAGTACAAAGAGTTTTTGGCTTCTCTTTTCTGCTGAAACTTGGACTTTAAAAATAACTTTCAAAATGCCATCAGCAGATGCTGAGCCACAGATTGTATGATTTGTGTATCAAAACTCTCATTTTCATTAAATGAAGGAGACCGCACTTTACTTAATAGATTCAGACTTATTCAAGACCTGCTGCAAGTGTTGGTGTTCCCAATCCGCTGGCACTGGCCTAGAGTCACCAGGACTTGAACCATCTCCAGAATTCTTATTGCCAGCAAAATGTGGGAGAAAGTCACAAGTCCATTCAACAGTTGTTTCTTCACCATCTCTGAGTGTTCCTTGTTTATTGATTAAAATCTGTTCCATGTTTGGCTGAGGAGATAAGCTTACTCATCCAGAGTGTAAATGTCCATTATCACTTAAAAGTAAGTGTTTTTACCCTAATTGTTCTACTTAAGTGAGTTTATGTATGCTTTGAAAGTTTCTTGTTTCCTCTCCTAAAAAAGCTGATGCTTTTTCACCTTTCAACACCTTGGTGGTAATTTTTCACACATGAGCTTAGACATCAAGAGGCAGCAAGGTGTTCAGCTGTGGTAGGCACTACAACCGAATATGTTATTAAACAACAATTACAAATGCCCAACTTCCACCTGAGGTCTGAGTAAGAAATAACTTTTGTTTTTACTTTCCCTACTCTAGACGCATCAGGGCCAATTATAGAACCTAAAATGAGTTGATTCCTTTGACCAAGTGTGGTGGACTTTGTGCTATGTTTTCATTGTAGTTTTTCCTTAATATTTCTTATTCTTAAAGATGGGATTGAACTGCACGTGTTTGATTTCTGGTCTGAGCTGCCTTACTCCATCTCAGTGAGATGGAATTGCAGCTGTGCTCCATGTTCCTAAGCAAAGGAAGGTTTTCTAAAAAGAAGTGAGTCAACATCTCTGCTTTTGGTTCCTAAATCCTTTTGGAATCATTTTGTGGATGTTAGGCAATATTATATATTGTAAAGAAACCACCCAGGTTTCTTTTGTGGTATATTTGAAGGGATGGATAGAAAGAATGGCATTAACCAGGGAGCATTTAAACTCAATGGTAGAAGTTGGAGGGGAGTTGAAGGGAAAAAGAATTGATGGAAAGTTTGGCAGACATGGAGACCCTTGGAGTATTTTAAAAAATGCTTGCATGAACCTTGAGCTATAACCAACAAGACTATGGACCCTAAGCTCGGATGCGGGTTTAGGGTGGAAATGTCTTCCCTGGCATGAATGCTGTGGCCTGTGCTATTGATGTGTAATTTCTTGTTTTCTTTCAAGATTTGTTTTTTAACTTGATTCCTTTTCACTCCAAAGTACGTGCAGTTCCATAAATTCAAACAGGGAGAATACTCCAAGCAGAATAAATTTTGTATTTTTTTCCCCCAAGTAAGGGGACCATTGCAAACTACTCAGTAAAATAGTTGCATTATCTCTATTAAGTGGAATATCTTTATTACCTTAGCTAAGTGCCAGAATTGCATGATTTTCCTCATGACCTTTTCTCAGTGTACTACTGGAGGTGCCATTTCAAGGAGGAGATGACCAAGAGTCTTCAACCTGAAACATTTATTCTGTTTCTCTTTCCACTGATGATGCCCTGCTCGTGCACTTTTGATTTTCATTCATTCAGGGCAACTAATTGCTCAGTGCAACTTAATGTTTCCTAAACTATTGGGATTGTGAAATTATCATTCCCATGAAGGCATTGCCCCATAATTTTAAAATGAAGGGTGTCCATTTAGACAAGTATTCTGAAGTTTTTTGGTTTATCTTCTTCCATGGAAGGTGGAGTGTGGCAATAAGGAAGACATCCAAATATTTGGGAAGAAGAGTTGACCATTCAACCCTTCAAGTCTGTTCTTAGTTTATTGTCACATACATGGGGTGCAATGAAATTCCATGCTCAGAGTAAACAGCGTACATGGTAATAATAAATGCAATGACAAATGCAAAAATAACAAAGATGCACAGTATAGTAGTGCAGAAAGAAATACTAAAGTGACAATAATGGAAGAGGTAGAATGAAGGATTCAAGAATGTGACAGCATCACTGGAAAGGGGATGTGAAAGAGGTGATTGGTTCAGAAGATTGCAGAAAAGATCTACAAGGATGCTGCCAGGACTTGAGGGACTGAGTTATAGGGAGAGGTTGGACAGGTCAGGACTTCATTCCTTGGAGCATAGGAGACTGAGAGGTGATCTTATAGAGTTGTATAAAATCATGAGGCATATACGGGATGAATGCCCTCAGTCTATTTCCTCAGTTGGGGTATCAAGAACTAGAGGGCATAGGTTTAAGATGAGGGGGGAAAGATTTAAGAGGAACATGAGGGGCAACTTTTTTTTTTACAAAAAGGGTGAGATCCATGTAGAACGAGCTGCCAGAGGAAGTGGTTGAGGTAGGTACAATAACTTTTAAAAGATAATTGGACAGGTACATGGATTGGAAAGATTTAGAAGGTTATGGGCTCAATGCTGGCAAGTGGGACTGGCTTGGGAGGGCACCTTGTTTGGCATGGACCGAAAGGCCTGATTCCATGCTGTATGACTCGGTGAAGAAGTTGGGCCATGCCTAATCTGTACGTCTATCCTTACTGCCTGGTTTATCTGCATGTCCATTTAATTCTTTTACCAAGCTGAAATTGATTGGACTCCACCTTGAGTGATTCAGTTATCTCAGTTTTCACAGATGTTTGTGGCAGAGAACTAAGGTTCCTCTATCCTCTTAATTTACAAAGTACTTTCTCATTATGCTCCCAAATTTATGATGAGTTCATTTTCTTGCTTGATGCAAGTTGAGTAGATTGTTAATGGAAAGAACTGGGTCAATGGGTTAAATGACCTTATTTATGCCTTTTTTGGCTTGTTTCAATACATTAGCTGGAGGAGTGCCATCATTTACAGAAAGCTCGAGATAATCAGAGTAAGCCTTATAGTTATGCATCACTGTTCAGAATTTGTCATACATTTGAGAGAAATTAAAATGGAATTAGAAAAACTCAAAATGCAAAACATCGCAAGCAGGAAAATGGGATTAGAGCAGAGCGCTCTAGTGTGGAACCAGCATTGACAGTCGGGTGATGAGCAGCACCTCCTTCCCCTGTGCTGAAACTTCTAATTCTGCCGAGAAAAATGCAGTTTAAAAAAAAATTGGATTTTGACTATGGAGAGAACATAATCAGATCTGAAAGGCATTGTGTGCCAATCATATTTTTATATTCTCGGCAAAGTAAACATTAAGATTTCTAATTTATAGTGACTTGTAATTGACCAGCGGTTGATAATCGGCTGACACCAAAATTAAAATACTACTAAACTTAATTTGTTTTGTCACATTAATAGTACCATATAAGGAATTTTTCAAGAACATATTTGAACACAGCTGTTTTCAGAAAGCTTCACTACAATTTGTTTTGGCTATGTTTAATGTTGCCTGCAATATCTTTGGTACAGTGCAAACATCTTTGAAGTAAATTCACATTTTCAATATTTTAATGTATTTGCAGTGACAGCTGGGATTTGTATATTGGTCCCATCATTGTCATTTGTGCTTTGTTGCACTGTTCCCTTGTAATATTCCAGGATAGTAATGCTCTTTTAACAAGCAAGATTTCCGCAGAAGATAATTGAACTTTGTTTTTTAAGGAAAAGTTCTAGACTTATTTTTTTAAAGCAAAGTATTTTTCTCCCTGTAATTTTTAAGTGCTCATGGAAATTAGGAAATAAATTGTATTAGGAAATAGTGCTTATCCAATTCCAGGCACATTGCATGACATCCGATACACTGAGATCATTGCTCCCTCTCATCTACTCCACCAAACAACCTAGAATGACAACCCTTTAACAACTGCTGTATGGATGCTCTTGAGTCAGATTACCAATTAAGATAAGATTATGCAAGGACCTATTGAAACTCACTTCATGTAGGAACCATGCAGTCAATAAGAGACTTTCATTCCCATATACATTTGAACCTGTGTTCCAGGGGTTAAGATATCGGCATCTAACTCATTTGACTGTAACACTTAAGATAATCAGTTTAATTGTCATGGCCACTTTCAGTACAATTGCCAGCAGTATAGGGTTATATAATAGTGATAAGTGTGTGTAGTGGAAACAAAGCAATATCATTTTACCACTTCCCTGCTCCTTGCCACTCCACTACTGAAAACTTTCAAATCCCAAGGAAAGTAGAATTGTGATTCTACTTTTCCTTTCCTAAAATATAATTTTACCTGGTAATTTGTATTTTTCAAAGTAATCTGATGTATGTTAGTAGCCAAGAGATAATCTAACACAAGACGTGGACTGGGACGTGGCTTTTGTAAAAAATCTTCTAGTGGTTGAATATGGGGGAAGTTGATGGGAATTTGGGGAGAATAAAATGGGATTAATGCGGATGCATCCTTGATGGTTGCTGCAGACTTGGTGGACCAAAGGGTTGTTTCTGTGCTATATGATTCACTGATGCTAATTCTATGTTAACATGTTTAGCTCCCTTGGAAGACTTCAGTGTTAATCTGATACAAAAATTAGGTGGAGATGTACTTAAATTAGAATAAGGAGACCTGGCTCTCACCAGTGGTCAGGTTAGAGATTTGAAGCTAAAATCTTAGTTCATATCTTTCAAATTGCAATCATCTATAATTGTTGTGTGGTCAACCAGTTCCTAATAATGAGACTGAGACAATGAATAGTCTTGTAAATTTGCACTTCACTTCTACAGAGGAGAAAGCAGCTTTAATGTTTCATTCAACCGGGGGGGGGGGTGGGGGGGGGGGACTTTGCAAGGCCCGGTGGCCTCT
>JARFYF010000058.1:6413922-6430051 GCA_030265395.1 Rhina ancylostomus | reverse complement strand
TCTGAGACCGCATGTGAGAGGAAGACTTTGCATGCTGGGAAATACTGTAATATTATCTTGTTATGTTGAGGTGCAGAGAGATACAGAACATTGATGACACTCAGATGGGGAAGGCCAGAACACAGGTATAAATGATAATGAAGAAGAGAGAAAAGGTAGCCTCGATGTGAGTTATAAAGTGGAATGAAGAGCGACAGAACAAGGACATAAATTACCAAGTGGAATAGGTAAAAAAAAAACTACTGACAGCTTTTGAATCAGAGAGTGGGATGTAGAAATGGCTGAATATAACCTCCAGAAAGGCAATGAGAACATTATCCATCATTCTGTCATGTTGCACAAATCAATGGAAATTGTACTGTCCCAAATAATTCACAGGCAAATTTTGTAAAGGTTTTGTTCCTCTCCCATTTGATCTTTACATGTTGTATCTTGATGGTAGCCAACAAGGCAAGGGGGGCACTCCTGATTCCCGGCTCCCAACTATCCTTACCTTTCAGTCAATGGTGACCGCACTCTCTCATCTAATGCCAGTATGGTGGACGGACATCACTAAGATCCAAGTCTCCATCTATCTACAGGAAGTTGTCAAGGCTGAGCTTCCACACCTACATTAAGCCCATGACTGATGGTTTGTTTGGGAACATGTCCATGGATAAGAACCATAGGCAGTTAAGATAACCTCCACCATTACAGGTCACATTTAACAGGTCCACGCGACACCTTGGACATGTTAATCAACCCCACCAAAGTCCAATGAGTCAAAGCCAAGATTTCTATTCTAGGTCTTAAAGAGCAAGAAGATTTAGGAGGAAGTGACTTCTGTTCATTGTATGGACTGAGATTTTTTATTGATGTTTCAATGAAGATGCCAATTGCTAAATGTTTGAGTTGCACCCCTTTGCTAGTGTTGTCTGTCCTGGGATAAGAAAGATAGCTCGCAATTCCAATGTTGTGTAGGGACACAGAACAATGACAACATCCAGTATTTGTGCATCCAAATGTGCCAAGGTGCAATAGAGGAATGTTGTACCACAAAATTTGAGGTTGAACCATGAAAGACACCTTAGGGAAGATGACAAAGAGCTTGTCAAAAGGAAGATGTTTCAGGCAGCTTAAAAAGGAAAGAAAAGTTAGCGGATATGGTTTATACCAGGAATGGATACCTGTGATCCGCCTTTGAGGACCAAGCTTGGAAACGATAGAAAAAGGTGAGAACATAATGCTTGGATTGCAAGCAAAATACAACAAATTCTGGAACTCTGGTATAAAAACAGAATTTTCTGGAAATACACATCAAGGTAGGCAGCATCTGAAGAAAATGAGGTGTATTTAACGTTTAACCTTTCCTCAGAACATTTCAACAGATCTGCTGAGGGTTTCTGACATTTAGCATGGACTGGGATTGTTATCGAATACTGGTACCTTAAAATGCAAAGTGCATCATTTTTCAGTAACTGATTCATCCACATTTGGCAAGTACAAGTGATATTGGAAAAGAAAGTGCGGTGGAAAAGTAGGGAGAGGTTGCAATTTTTTTCACAGAAGCACACAAAAGTTGACAAAAGTTCACCGAAGCACACAAAAGGCGCTTTACATGGTTGTTGCAGAGTTGAGGTCTCCCCTTGCTGGAGCGTTCAGAACCAAGGGTTGCAATCCCAAAATAAGAGGTCAGCCAACTTGGACAGAGATGAGGAGAAATTCCTTCATGTAGAGAGGTACTGAAACTTGATAATTCTCTACCCAAGAAGCTCAAACACTAACTTCATGATGGGGTTGCAAGATTTTTAGATATTAAGGGGAATCAAGGAATATGAGGTCAGTACAGCAAAGTGGTACACGGGTAAAAGATCAGTCGTGAGCTCATTGAATCCATTTCCTAGGTCTTGATTCTTCATGGTAAGTTTGTTCAGTCCAATAATAAAAAGAATGCTTAAAATTGTGGTACAGCTCTATCAAAGAGTGCTAATACCGCAGAGATTTTAGGAACCCACCTATCTCAGTTCTTCAATAAGATCCACTGTCTATTTATTGTACCTGACTGTTTACTTCTGCCAAGTCTGTGCTTTTCCCAGTGGCTGAGTTTACTGTTGTTACACCAGGTGGCGGTCTCTTTCATAATTTAACAACTGATAATGGCAGCATATTACTTTTAAATTTTTATTTAACTCTTTGTTTTCTGGTTTATAATTCTGACAACTTATTTAACATAAAGATCATAGTCTTCCTCTCAGTTTACAGCTTATTTGATTCTCTTGGCCAATGTTAATGGCTCCATTGTACAAGACCTGTTCAGCCACATCTCCCCCTCAACCACACCGCCCCCTTCTCCATCTAGAGTCTCCGCGTGCCTGTACTTATCTACCTCCCCTCAATGATGTGCTGGTAGCTTAATTAGCAACGCAAGAGACAGCGGATGTTTGAATCCAGAGCAACTAGCAAAAAGCTGGAGGAACTCAGCAGGTCAGGCAGCATCTATGGAGGGAAATGGACAGTTGACGTTTCTGGTCAGGACCCTTCATCTGGACCGAAAGATCGAGGGGAGACAGCCTGTATAAAGAGGTGAGGGGAAAGGAGTAGGGCAAGAGCTGGGAGGTAATAGGTGGATCCAGGTGAGGAGGGGTGATAGGCAGATGGAGGAGGGGAATAGCGACAGAGGTCGGGAGGTGATGGGGGCGGGGGCGACAAAGGACTGCAGATGAGGGAATCTGACATGAAAGGAAGGTGGAGCATGGAACTAAATAAGGGAGGTGGGGAGGGCAGATGGGGACTGAAGGGGGCGGGCACCCAGTGGGAGGAGTGTGTTGGTGATGGGCAGATGGAGTGTGTGGGGGAGGGGAAGGAAAGGGTGATGGAGGGCTGGGGAAGGTGTAGGAGGATCTGGGTAGATCAGGAGGAGTTAATTGGCTACTGTATATTACCTTTTAGTTGATGAGCACATGGTACAGAGAAATAAGTAGGGGAATGGGGCTGTTGGGAATGCTTTGAGGGATGGCATTAACTCAAGGCTGAATGGCCTGTTTCATTAGGAAATATGAGGATACTCAGCAGTTCAGGCAGCATCTGTGAACAAACACAAGAACAGAAGAAAATGGGAGCTGGAGCCAACAGCTTCCTTAAGCCTGCCCCGTCATTCAAAATGATCATAGCTGATCTACACTGGTCTCAGCTCCTCCTCCGTACCAGTTCCCCATTACCCTCAATTCCCCGATCTTTCAAATATTTATCTATATTCACCTTAAGTATATCTAACAACCTGAAATCCACCTCCTTCGGGGGCAGAGAATTCCAGACATTCACTAACCTCTTAGAGAAGAAATTTCAATGCACCACAGTTTTAAAAGAGTTAACATAGCATAACAAAAGAGTTAACACTTGCAAAGAGTTAACATAAACCATATAGGCCAACTTACACGTTCTCTGTAACACTATATTCTGCATTCTGTTATTGTTTTCCCTTGTACTACCTCGATGTACTGATGGGATAAAATGATCTGTATGGATGGCATGCAAAACAAAGTTTTTCACTGTATTTTGGCACATGTGACAATAATAAACCAATTTACCAAATAATCAACCATCTTTTAAACATACCTTCTTGTTCATGACTCTCCCACCAGTGGAAACATCTCAACATCTACCCTGTCGAGCCTCATTAGGTTCTTATATGTTTGAATAAGGTCACCCCTCAATCTTCTAAACTCCAAAGTATGCAGGTCCAAACTGCCTGTTCACTCTTGAAAGGACAACCCTCTCATCCACTCATGCTTTAGGTTGATTACCTTTCATCAGATGTCATCTACCTGGATCGTCTAGTTTGGTTCTCTCCACAGATGCTGCCTGACCTGCTGAGTATTTCCAGCATTTCCTGTTTTAATTTCAAATAGACGAATCTGAAGTCTGTTGCTTTGCAAAAGTGGGTATTTCCAATGATGCAGCACCCCCTCAGTATCACATTGGGGTGTCAATCTCTGGAGTGGGACTCGAACACAGAACTTTACAAGGTTGGCATGTGTTCCCCATCGAGCTAAGAGTAGATAAAACATCATTTCTCTTGGTAGAAGAGGTCTGGACTTTGGACTGAGCTGAACATAATTCACCCCAAAATACAAAGCAAAGGGAATATATTTGTTACTAATCAGCTGCAGTGGAGTAACTTAGAGAGATTTTAATGTGTTCTTGGAGAGAATGTTTTGCGCTTGATCTTAAATTTAATTCAGGGAACCTCTGAAGAAATGTAAAATAATCACAAGGTGGATTAAGTTAACTGGAACTCAGGCAGTCTTACATAAATAGTTATTAAAGATAGAAAGTGCATAAATTATGAAATGTAATTTATGTTCCACAGACTTTGATAAAATCAGAGCAGTTTATTCCAGTCGTAGTGTTAAAGAATAATTATTTCCGTTAAAAGTCAATCAACCGTAGGTGATTTGCAAGTAACTAACAACAAAGGCAGCTGCAGATGCTGGAGAAAATATCTCGGAAAAATTGCTGTTTTGTTAAAGTTCATCACCAATGGAAGGGGCTTCAATAGACCCAAGGAAAGGCACAACTTCTTCCTCTCAGAGTGCAGAAACCACTGCATTGACTCCAACAGCTGACTGTAGGACTGAAGAAGAAAGCAGATGGAAGGAGAGTTTCTTCAGTCATGTCACTTGGTGAACATAGAACATTACAGCACAGTACAGGCCCTTTGGCCCACGATGTTGTGCCAACATTTTATCCTGCTTTAACATCTATCTAACCCTTCCCTCCCACATAGCCCTCCATTTCTCTATTATTCATGTGTCTATCTAGGAGTCTCTTAAATGTTCCTAATGTATCTGCCCCCACAACCTCTGCTGGCAGTGTGTTCCATGCACCCACCACTCACTGTATCAAAAAATTACCTCTTCCAATTACCATATCTTCCTCTAATCACCTTAAAATTATGCCCCCTCCTGTCTGCCATTGTCGCCCTGGGAAAAAGTCTCCGACTGTCCACTCGATCTATGCCTCTTATCATCTTGCACACCTCTATCTAGTCACCTCTCATCCTCCTCCTCTCCAAAGAGAAAAGCCCTAGCTCACTCAACCTATCCATATAAGACATGCTCTCCAATCCAGGCAGCATCCTGGTAAATATCTTCTGCACCCTCTCTAAAGCTTCCACATCCTCCCTATAATGAGGCGACCAAAACTGAACACAATACTCCAAGTGTGGTCTGACCAGAGTTCTATAGAGCTGCAACATCACCTCGTGGTTCTTCAACTCAATCCCCTGGCTAATGAAGGCCAACACACCATGCACCATACATGAAGAGGAACCTAATGCCCTATCATTTACTCTCCAATTGATGCATCCTTCATCTCAGCCACCAATCATGGCATCCTTGAACGTGCCTCCTGATCCTGTGACCCTCCCCATCCCACCAGCCCCCTCCCCTCAGGAGCACAAAGCAAAGAAGCAGCAGCTACACTGGAACACCCTTACCTCCAAGTCACACACACCCTGACTTGGAAATATATTGCTGTTCCTTCATCGCCAAGTCCTAATCCTGAAATCCTTTGACAACACATTCACCAGGACTAGTAGTTCAAGAAAACAACTGACCACCACTGTTTGAAGGATAAAGATGGGATAGGCAATAAATGCCTGTGATAGCCATGTAGTACAAATTAATAAGAAGTCATGCAATAAATTGATGTCAGACTGAATTAAAATATATATATTTAAGCAGAGAGAACTCTCCACTTCATTACTTCTAACATCAGCAACACTCCATGTTGGGGGTGGCATTTCATCAGCTGTAACCAAAACAGACCATATCTTATTCCTCCGTGGGATATGGGCATCACTGGCAAGACTCGTTGCCTAATCCCAATGAACCTTGAGTGGGGGTTCTTGGCTGTTTTAGGGGAAAAATGGTAATCGGTTAAACTGGTTTATTATTGTCACATGTACAGTGAAAAACTGTTTTGCATGCCAACCATACAGATCATTTCATCACATTAGTACGTTGTGGTAGTACAAGGGATAACAATCAGAATGCAGAATAAAGTGTTATAGTTACAGAGAAACTGCAGCACAGGTAGACAGTAGGGTGCGGTTCGCATAACGCTATTACAGTGCCAGCGACCCGGGTTCAATTCCGGCCACTGCCCGTAAGGAGTTTGTACTTTCTCCCTGTGTCTGCGTGGGTTTCCTCTGGGTGCTCCGGTTTCCTCCCACATTCTAAAGACGTACGGGTTAGGAAGTTGTGGGCGTGCGATGTTGGTGCTGGAAGCGTGGCGACACTTGCGGGCTGCCCCCAGAACACTCTACGCAAAAAGATGCATTTCACTGTGTGTTTTGAGGTACATGTGACTAATAAAGAAATCTGATAAATCTCTCTCCCTCACCTTAAATCCATGCCCACTAGTTTTTGATTCCCTTTCCCTGGGGAAAAAGACTCTCATCCTTAGAGATCCCTGAGCCCTTTCAATTCTTACCGCTTGTGCATGCCCCAATAACCAGTGGCAGCCACCCCAGTAACCACTGCCTGAACCCTATGGAGTCCCCTCCATATATATCTCTGCCTCGCTGCCCCTCTCCCTTCCTATAAGACGTTCCTTAAAACCCACCCCTCTCATCACGTGTCTGCTCTTCATGCCCTAACGTACCTCACCCCATTATGTTGATCATTGATCCTTCAGTGATCTTAAATCAAGGTGTTGTTCGATGATCGTTTAAATTTTCGGATAAGAATTAGTGGCAACT
Organism: Rhina ancylostomus; assembly: GCA_030265395.1. NCBI lineage: Eukaryota > Metazoa > Chordata > Chondrichthyes > Rhinopristiformes > Rhinidae > Rhina > Rhina ancylostomus. The sequence goes on along the minus strand of JARFYF010000058.1, from coordinate 6,423,309 downwards.
TCCGCAGGTGAAGCGGCCCCTGATGTGCAGAGTTTTAACTCTGATTTAAATTGACTTCTTGTTGCTTAATCTAATGAGTTACTGTGATCATTATTGTAACATTGCCCACAGTTCTGGTCACCACGCTACAGGAAGGATGTGATTGCAAATTGCAAAGGAGATTCTCCAGGAGGATTACACAGAACAGAGAACAATGCAGCACCTGAACAGGCCCTTCGGCCTACAAGGTCTGTGCTGAACACAACACCAAATTAAACTAAATCTCTTCTGCCTGCACACGATCCTTTTCCCTCCATTCCCTGCAGATTCATGGGTCTGTCTACAAGACTCTTAGACATCGCTGCTGTATCTGCTTCCACCACCACTACCCAATGCCCAACTAAACTAATCCCTTCTGCCTACACAATGTCCATATCCTACCATTTCCCTCACATTCATGTGCCTGTCTAAGAGCTTCTTGAATGCCTCTATTGTATCTGCCTCCACCACCACCCCTGGCAGCATATTCCAGGCACCCACCGCTCTCTGTGTAAAAAAACTTGCCCCACACATCTCCTTTGAATTTACCCTCTATCACCTTATCAAGGTAGACCCTAATCCTGAAACATTAACTCTGTGTCTCTCTCCACAGATGCTGCCCAACAGGCTGAGTATGTCCAACATCGTCTGCTTTATTTTAGATTCAACAGGGACTGATTCCCACACAGTTAAAATTTTGAGATTCTCCATTGCAAAAAGCCAATAGGTTAATTTAAAAACAGAGATGAGTGGAGATAGATTGGATGGCCAGTAAAACAAATAAAAAGCAGTTTTCAGTCCAACTTCCAGTCTGTGAACTGTACTTGTGACAACATCAAATTCTTCTTAATCTCAACAATGAGGCCATTTTTGGGTTCAAGTTCATTTAAATTGGATCTTTGTTCCCATCTCCTCGTCCTATTGCCAGTACTTAATCAAACAGCTTAATGATCCAATGATTCACTTGAAGAAAAATTGTTAAGTCCTGGCACACATTTTCCTGCTGTTGATACTCTACAGATGTGAAGTGGAGCATCTGCATTTTAAAAACTTCACAGGACATTGAGTACTTGCTTGGTTTGTACCTTGTCAGGGAGACTTGAGAGATTTATTCATTAAGCAGATTTGCTTTCATGTTTGAAGTCAGTTCTTGCACACGAAAAAATGCAATATAAATACTTTCTAGCCTTTATATAAGCTCACAAGCTTATTTAACTGTGGTTTATAACAGGAAGAGCCACAACAAGGGATTTTGTTGGATTCAAAGTAGCTTGATCTAAGGTGCATTGAGCATGATCATTATATCCCTATAAATTGTAAGGTGCAATTTTATGGTTAGGTTATAATTTCATGACTTTCTTAAAAAACATTAACCAAACGGCAATGTTTTTTAAAACTTAGCATGTTGTGCATTGCAGGATTAAATGCATTCAGTCTTTAGGCCTTTTTCTTTTTGTGGACTATATTAAGAATTTAGATCTAAATATAGGGGGAATGATAAGGAAGATTGAATATGATACAAAATTAGCTGTTTGGTTGACGGTGAGGAGGGAAGTTTCAGTTGCAGGAGGATATAAATAGCCTGCTGAGTTGAGCAGAAAAGTCGCAAATGGAATCTAATTTAGACACGTTTGAAGTAGTGCCGTGCAAGGTGCAATAAGGCAAGGCAGTGCACCATGGGGAAGATAAGAAGGGAGATGAGGGGAACCAGGAGATGGCTGGAACTTACTCTCTGAAAGTTCTGACCGATGCTCATTGACCTGAAATGTTAACAGAGAGAACATAGCTGCTTCTCGACTAGCATGAAAATAATGATCCAAGTTAATGCTGCTACTTCACAGCTCCAAGGACCCTGACCCTGACCTTCAGTGCCGTCTGGGTGCTGTTTGCATGTTCTCCCTATGACCGCGTGGATTTACACCAGGTGTTCCGCCTAACCTGCTGAGTGCTTCCGACATTTTCTGTTTTTTTATCCCCTGACAGGGTGGCAAGGTCAGGAATCTTCGCCACAGTTAAACAGTACTGGGCTGTGTACTTGAAGAGCTATGGCCCGCAGTACTGCCGGCCCATTGCTGGGAGATGGGACTAGGCTGGGTAGCTCTTCCTTGACTAGTGTGGAAACAATGAACCAAAGTAGCACTGCTGCCTCACACCTCCAGGGACCCAGGTTTGACCCTGACCTCCTGTCTATGTGCTGTTTGCACAATCTCCTTGTGACTGGATTTTCTGGTTTTACCCCATATATCAAGGTAGTGCTGGTAGGTTAATTTGCTATTGTAGGTTCCCCTTAGTGTGGGTAAGTGGCACAAAGGGTTTTCATGGGCATGTGAGATAGAATGAGCAGCAGGACTACAGGGAGATAAGCAAGACAGGGGCAGAATGCAACTGATGGGATTTCTCTGCTGCCAGCCAGCATGGACTTGATGGGCCAAATGGACCCCTTCTTTGTCCACCGTCATAAAGTTATAAAGCATGGAAATATGCTCTTCAGCTCAACTGGACAATGCCAACCAAGGTGCCTTCCCGAACTAGTCCCTTTTGCCTTCGTTTTGCCCATGTCCCTCTAAACCCTTCCTATCCATGAACCTGTCCAAATGCTTTTTAAACATTGTAATTGTTTGTACCATTTCCTCCGGCACCTTGTTCTATATACCCACCACCTTCTGTGTGAAAAACTTGCCCCTCAGGTCTCCTTGAAATCTTTCCTCCCTCACCTTAAACCTATGCCCTCTGGTTTAGACTCCCCTACCCTGGGAAAAGGATTGTGACCATATCTAAGCCCCTCATGATATTATAAACCTCTGTAAGGTCAGTCCTCAGTCTCCTTCACTTCAGGGAAAACAGACCCAGCCTATCCAGTCTCTCCTTATTAATCAAGCCCTCCAGTCCCAGCAAAATCCTTGTGAATCTTTTTTCCACTCTCTCTAGTTTAACCACATCCTTCCTGTAGTACGGCAACCAGATTCTAGCTGTGGTCTTACCTAATGTCCTGTTATAACTTTTGCTTGCTCTAAACTTTTCTTTGTTGTGCCAAAATTTTACTTTATTATTGAACTTGATATGAAAGAGATGCACATTATGTTTGCATGAAATAGTTCCTTGTTGTTCTGTCTCTGTGGCCTTTGTCCCAGGTCAAAGCCCCCAGAACAACAATGTGTCCTCACTTCAGAACGTAGAACATAAGAAAATAGGAGCAGGAGTAGGCCACTTGGCCCTTCAAGTCTGCCCTGTCCTTCAATATGCTCGTGCTTGATCTGCCCCAGGCCTCATCTTCTCTGCCCATTCCCCATAGCTCTCATCCCAGAACTTTAATAAATTATCTATTTCCTCTTTAAATGCCCCCAATCATCTAGCCTCCACAACCCTCTAGGATGGATAATTCCAGAGAATCAGGAAGGATAACACCAAGAAGGTAACACCATCCCAATCAGAATTTTTCTTCATAATATTATTTCCCATTCAAGTGTTAATCTTGTTGACTAATATGGCCTTAAAACCCACTTATATTCTCCTCCTCTCCAGTAGGTGGCACTCACACTGGGTTTTCAGATTGTGGGCACTGGCAGCCCTTAAATAACCTAACTGAATGTTCAAGCAAACCAGTTATAAGGCTGGTTGCATTCAATGTCCACACAGGCACACACTTTTTAATAGAAGCAAAGACATGGAAAATTATTTCGATCCCCTGGAGTCCATTGATGGGAAGGCAACTTTTCCACTGTTATCCTTAGACCAGAATCAGAGTTATCATCAGTGACTCAGATGATGTGAAATTTGTTGTTTTGCGGCAGCTTATAGAACAAGGTCCAAAGCCAGGACCAAAAAACGTAAGATTGTCACTAATAAAGCCAACAGAGAATGCAGGAGAAAACTTCGTCACCCAGACACCAGTCCCCCTCCAGCTAGGCTGTTCCAGCGCAGCTACAACACTGACATCTACCCGGCAGTGTGGAAATTGTTCAGGTATATCTGTCCATAAAAAACCCTGAGAAACCTGGCTAATTACTGTCCCATCAGTCTAACATCAATCACCAGCAAAATGATGGAAAGTGTTGTCAACATTGTTCTAAAGAGGCACTTACTCACCAATAACCTGCTAACCAGTGCTCAGTGGGGGTCTCACCAGATCCTTTCAGCTACAGAACTCATTACGTCTTTAATCAAAATGTGAATGTGTGCTGAATCCCAGAGGCAAACTGAAAGTTATTGCCCTCGACGTCAAGGTAGCACCTGATGAAGCATGGCATTAAAGGGCTCTTGTAAAACTGGTCAGTGGGGAACAAGGAAGTACTGTCCATTGCTGGAGTCATACTTTGCACTAAGGAAGAGGGTTATGGTTATTGGAGGTCAATTATCCCAGGACATTGGTTGAGGAGTTCCTTAGGGCAGTGTCCTAGACCCAACCATCTTCTGCTGCTTCATCAATGACCTCCCTTCCTTCATGAGAGGCAACCTTTGCTGATGATTGCACAGTGTTTAAATGTGCACCCAGTCAGATCTGGCTGAGCAGTAGCGTGGTGCTCTCTCATTACTCCTCCTCTGTCTCTGCAGTGCACCCTTATTACTGAAATTCCAATAGTCCAATGCTTCTTTAACACTACTTCACTAATAATCTGATGCTCTGTCAAGTATGACCCTACCAACACTGCAGCACCCACCTACTGCGGACTGGATTACTGCCCTCTAACAGTGTAGCACTCCCTCTGTACCAATCTTCCAATAGTGTAACGCACCTCAGCAGTGTCCCCCTGTCAGTGAGGTTCTCCTTCTGTACTACTCCTTCCTACAGTGTCAAACTCACTTGAACTGGCCCTCCACTAACCCAGCAAGTCAAGTCGAGTTTATTGTCATGTGCACAAGTACAATGAGGTACAGGTACAATGAAAACCTTGCAGCAGCTTCACAGACACATAGATTCAGACATCACGCAGAACATAAATTATACATACATTACACAAGGCAGTGAAGAAAAAGATGGTGCCAACCAAGACATTAGTGCGGAAACACAATTAGAAACAAGACCATGGTAGTGTAAGACTGGTCTGTAGTGTTGCATTGCAGCTTGCCCTCAACACTGCATGGAGATCTCAGCCTTGGTGGTAGACAGATTGCAAAAATGGGGTTTGAACCTACAGGCTGAACTGCTAGAGAATGGAATATGTCCTTATCACAAAAATCAGAAGATATCCTATAAGACAGAAACATACCAAAGAGTTTCAATGCTAGAATACACCTCATTGTAAAAGCAACATTATTGGTACAGCACTCTGGAACAACACTCAAATAACTCTGGATTTTAAAACAAAATCCTAGTGTCATTAATGTGAAATTCCTGGAATATCAGAGTGAAAACTCAGGTTTACCAACGTACTCAAGGGAAGAAATCTACCATCATTGCCTGGGCTGGCCTATATGTGACTCCAGACCCAACAATATGGTTGATTCTTAACTGCTGGCTCTACCCAGCAGCTATAAGGGATGGAAAGTAAACTCACTCGATTGCTGGTGATGTCCACACCCTGTGAAAAAATTAGGAAGACCCCTTTCATGCCACTATATGCAATAAAACTTCAATAATCTGGCATTCTTGAGATCTTGCTAGTGCAGGACAGGCAGATTTTCCAGACCATTGGATATTATTAATACCCCAATACATTTTTAGTTCATTTTTAAACAATTATTACATAGTTGCATAAACTATGAACTTGGTGAATTTTAAATGGAGCTAAGTAAAATTAATGGAGCTAAGTCAAATAGAGGGCTATGGGTAAGCGTAGTAATTTCTCAGGTAGGGACATGTTCGGCACAGCTTTGTGGGCCGAAGGGCCTGAATTGTGCCGTAGTTTTCTATGTTCTATGTTCTATGTTCTAAAGGGAGCACTGGAAACAGGGCTCTGGTGAGTTCAAAGGGAGTGTGGGAAATAAAATTGTTTGAGCCAGGCTCCAAACCATTGGGATTTCTGGAATATTGGATGGTGGATTATCAGAATTTTACTGTATCAGGTATGAAAATCTCATTGGTGTGTTAATTATTACTTTTAATAATTAACTTGTAAGGTCCTGTGATGTTGCTTAGCACAGTCATCTGGAACACAGTTTGGTGGTGTACTTGCTGCACATTCAAGGCACTTCCAGTTCAGATAAGGAATCCAGTTTAGACTCACAAATCTGCCAAGAATACAGAGGCACCATGGAACTGGTACTTTCTGAGAGCTGAAATGATAAGACGGTTTCTCACCTAAGAGTGGGAGAGCAGGGAGAGACCATGCTATGCCATCTGCAAGGCAGATTATTGACCCAAAGGAATGACCCCACTTCTTCGCAAGACTAGTTTCTGCCTCTGGACTGAGTGAAGAGGGAAACATTTCTCACACACATTAATTGGACAAGATAAAGTAGCCCTTTGATCTATTCCACTTCCGATGTTCGATTCCATTGAAATCAATGGCGAGTGCACAGCTGTAGCCCAAGCAGCTGAGGACAGACTTCTCCCACGTGCACTCAAGCATTTGGTTGCAATTTTCTGCTTTGGGATTATTTCGGTTAATTTTCAAGTTTATGCTGAAACTCTTCCGTGTAATCATAAACATGAACTTTTCTGTGAGTCAGCACAATCAGTCACTACAACAAAAGGTAACTGTTTTTCTATTTGCATTAAAAATATCCCTTTATTCTTCCAACAGTGATAACCTATTGTAGCTTGATTAATATGGTTGAAAGTGGGCTAATAGGTTTTGTAATGTCTGGTGTGATTTAAGTTAATTTTATACAATTGAAAATGACAAAAATCCTTGTTGAACTACTCACCAGCCTCACTTGTCCATTTCTCTGTAAATTAAGGAAGTTTTACGAGGTAAATGCTTCTAAAGTGTGCCTCATGCCTGTGAGCCTAAGAAAGTGAAATGCCTCCTGATTGAAGAGCACCATGTATAGATGCAATCAGCTGGAACTCCTATCCACATTTTATTGATCTGAGATATGATCTATTTTGTGGGCAAACCCAGCTTTGGGAAAAATAGTTTTTAAAGGTCAGTTTACAATTGTCATAACTTAGATTTAAAATTCATCAATCAGTTGAGCCGGCTTGGCTGATGTCACGTGGATCAAATGGATGAAGGCAATGCAAACTGTATCCTACGTTGATGAGATAAACTTATTCCAATCTATTTTCAAGAAGCTGAAGCAAAAAAACCTGCAGATGGAGGGAATCTGAAAGAAAAACAGAAAATGCACTGAACACTCAGCAAGTCAGGCAGCATCTGTGGAGAAGTCAACCGAAGCAATATTTCAGGGCAATGACTCTTCATCAGCACACGGATGCAGTTCTGATGAATAAACAATGGCTTACACTTAACAAACAAATGCAGAAATTGCCACTGTTATATATTCCTGCCTGAATTAAAAATATAAAAGGAAAATTGACTCAAAATGGTTAACTGGAGAAGGTAAAAAAAGTATTAGGTTCACAGAGGAGTCATTTAAGTAGCAAAACTGAGGATTGGGAGTAGTTTAGATTTCAGTAAAGAAAGCAAAATAAATTTATTAAGAGGATACGAGAAAGGCCTGCATGAAATGTAAATGTGGACTGTAAAGATTTTTACAAATATGTAAAAAAGACAAAGATGAGTATAAGTCCCCCATAGTCAGAACAGGAGAATTCATAAAGGGGTTCAGGGAAATGGCAGGGCAATTAAATAAATATCATGGCTCTGTCCTCACAGCAGAGCACACAAGTAACTTTCCAAATACGTTAGGGAGCCAAGAATCTATTGAAGGTGAAAAACTGAAGGAAAAAAGTTTTAGTAAGAAAATAGTGGTGGAGGAATTAATGGCACTGAAAGATAATAAACACCCATGGCCTAATAATCTGCATCCCAGAGTATTAAGGGTGGGATTAGGCAAGGTTAATATGCTGGAAGGGAAAAACATGCTTGGAAACCCAACTGAAGTTTTTTCAGGATGTACTAGTACAGTACACAAGATCACAGGAAAATACGAGCAGGAGAAAGCCATCAGATCCTTCAAGCCTGCCCCACCATTTAATATGACCATGGAAGATCTATACTGGCCTCAATTCCTTTTCTACGCCATTTCTCCATTCCCCTCTGTTGCTCCATTTATCCAATTTAACTTCTTGTACTGATCCATCTTCCACCACCCACTGGGGCAGAGAATTCCAGAGATTCACCACCCTCTGCAAGGAAGAAATTGGATGTGGGGAGGATGTTTCCCCTGGCTGAGATGTCTACGCAAGCAGTCACAGTCTCAGGTTACAGCACAAGAGATTTAGGACTGAGATGAAGAGGAACACCTTCACTGGGAGGGTGGTGAACTCATGGAAATCTCTCCCAGAGGTGGCTGTAGAGTCCATCCTCCCCACATCCAGTCTGCCTCAGCCTGTCAGTAATTCATAATGTTCAATCAGATCCCCTCTCATTCTTCTAATGTCTGGTGTACACAAACTCAGTCTCTCCACTTACTGTTGTCTCACCATCCAGAAACTAGTCTGGTGAACGTTCATTACACTCCCTCCACAGCAAGCACATCCTTTCTCATATAAGGAAATGAAAACTGCATGCAACATTCCAAGTGTGGTCTCACCAAGGTTCTGGATATTCATACCAAGACACCCTTGCCCCTGTGGGCAAGTCCTCTTGCTATGAAGACCAACTTTATCTTCTTAACTGTATACTCACCCTGTTTATTTCCTTTCAGTGACTGGTGCACAAGAACATCCAATCTCTTGGACGTCAACACTTGCCAATCTAACACCATTTAAGTAATATGCCATTTTTTTGTTTTTACTACTGAAGTGGATAACTTTACATTTATTGTTATTGAATATATTTAAGGAGAAGATAAGATCTCTTTATTAGTCACATGGACATCAAAACATACAGTGAAATGCATCTTTTGCATAGAATGTTCAGGGGGCACCCCGCAAGTGTCGCCACGCTTCCAGTGCCAACATAGCACGCCCTCAACTTCCTAACCTGTATGTCTTTGGAATGTGGGAGAAAACCTGAGCACCCAGAGGAAACCCACGCAGACATGGGGACAACGTACAAACTCTTTACAGTCAGCGGCCGGATTTGAACCCGGGTCACTGGCACTGTAAAGCGTTACACTAACTGCTACACTACCAAGCTTTTGGAAACAATAGGCATTGAGGCGTGTAGGGAGAGAGCATATGGTATTGAGATTGATGATCACTCATGATTGTATGAATGGTTGTGCAGGCATGAGGGGCTGAATGGCCTCCTCCTGCTTCTCGTTCTATGTTGCTCTGAAACATATACCTGATTTTATGCTTCCAGGCCAAAGAACAAATCCCTTAGATCCTGATTAAATGTTGAGTATGCATCCGTT
>JARFYF010000058.1:6239294-6250843 GCA_030265395.1 Rhina ancylostomus | reverse complement strand
GAGGAGCCAGCTTCATACCCACTATAGAGAGAGTTTGGTTCATTGGATGTTTTAGGTATAAAGACACATGAATTTAATTTACAGGCTGGAATCCAATTGAGCAACTGAAAAGAGGCTCTATATCCAACAACAGATATACAGACTATGTTCCAGATTGGAATCTCACCCCACTAGCTGCCTATTTCTTTCATAACATAACATTCTGTTCATATTCACAGATGGTCAGAGGCGAACAATTTACGAATATCACAGGGTGGAAATGGACATGACAAAGATCAGGAGCAACTCTGCCTTAGAGTTCACTCCAGTTTCCAGTAAGTTATGATCTTCTCACCCTACCATCATGGCTTTCCAATGCGTGTGCAGTCTCCTGTTGTGTGTGACCTCTGTATGTCTCTCCGTTTAATGGCACCAAGTAATAACATGAAATAAGCACTTAGTATGGATGAGGTGTGAAGGCATGGCTGCTTTGTACAAGGTCCACTGATTTTTCGAGCTGCATTCTCAGAAGGGGCAGGTTTGAGCCATGTCAGGGGTTAAAGTGCAAAGCAGGAACCTTGCCTCATAGTATTAATAGAGGTGAGACAAGGCTCCGTTGAGTAATCCACTTCCAGGAAGTGAGTGGATTATCTAAATGTATTAATAAAGCTGCCAGTCAGTTTATTGGTCGTTTTAACCAGATATGTCCAAGTTTCTGAAAGTAAACAAGAAGTGCTGAATCAATGGTCTTGACTGCACTGCTGCTGAGTCAAGTGTTGCAAGAACTTTGGCAGGGGTGGCGGCAGCCAAGGTTAATTTGTTGCTGCTCCCCAGGGCATATAATGATGATTCAAGAGTTGCCTTTGCTCAAGCCTCTTGCTTTATCTCTGGAAATGACTAGAGACTGTAGCATTCTGGTTCTCATCATCAGAGACAATGATTTTCATTTATATAGCAGCTCCTTTCACATACTCAGTTCATTCAAAAGGTACTCACTGTTATGAACCAGGAAACAACCATTCTGCGCACCACAGGCTCCCACAGACAGCAATGTGATACAACTGAATCATCTAATTTTGACACTGTTGATTGAGGGGAAACATTGGCCAGAAAACCAAAAATAACTGCCCTGTCTTTCTGCAAAATAATGCAGTGGGATTGTTTCTGTCCCCAGAGAGAACGGCCACAGCCTAAGGGAAACAGTGGGTTCCACGGATAGGTTCAGAAACATGGACAGATGCTGAAGTGTGGCATGAGCACCAATGTGGACAGGTTGGGCCGAATGGCCTGCTTCCTTGCTATGTCACTTGTGCAATCATGGGAACCCAGAGCAGTATTAAAAAGGCCAATTGCCTCAACCGCAGACACTCCAGGCTTCCATCTTTGGCTCTAATCAAATTTGTACTGTCCTTATCACCAGAGTTAACCATAGTGGTCAGAGTACAAACTCTGTTTTGAGGTACTGCCAGCCCACCCCTGACTAACACCACTCAATGTCTCTCAAAACCAGCCCCCAGAGAAACTCATTGGCATTCTGTTTATAATGTGACTGATTATGTTAATAGATTCACGGTGGATAAACCAACCAACCTGACATTATTTAAGTGGTTTTTAGTTCCTTCCTTAGTGGGGTCCAACCAACAGCACAGGAACTGGCAACACAATGGAATTTAGTCAGGAAGCCTTTGGAGACAGATTGAGTTCCCTTTCAGCTGTTCTCTGAAAGTTGGTTTTCCTCCCAAATGCAATGGCCTTGGAGTGACTTACTTAAGACAACATTGGATTGGATTGTTTTTGATCTGGACTTCTTCTGCACCAGTGCCCTTCACAGCTTGGTATGGCAACTGCTCTGTCCAAGACCGCAAGTAATTGCACACAAACAAAAACGTTTTCACTGTATCTTGGTACATGTGACAATAATAAAACCAAGTCAATTCTTCTTCAATGCCTCCATGTAGCCTGTAGGACCTATTCACCTGATGGATGGGCATCCTGTGGGGTGCAGTGGGTTGCAAGTGGCAACTGGGCCTTGGGTGACGGATCCTAAAGCTACAACCCCTGAAGCCATTGTTGGGCTTTGAATTGGTCACTCATTCTCGAAGGCCTTTTCAACTGCTTTTAAATGTTTCTGATTATCAAGTTCAAATAGATTTAAAAAGTAGAAATTATTTAAATTGGTAATAAATTTACGTATGTGCATCAAACAACCAGAAGTGAATTAAAAAATATAAAGATAAAGGAAAATAAGGAAAAACCAACAATCCACTTACCTCCACTCACCCATTTCATCAGGTTGGTGACCATGTAGCCTGGTCCAATTGCTAGACAATAGTTCCTTCCTGAACACTTGAGACCATTTAGACGTCAGGACCTTTGAAGATGCTATCCGTGAAATTGGCAGAGACTTGTGCTGAATGGCTGCCTTCTGGGCCATGAAAATTCTATGATTCAAATAAATGGGATTGAGCTACTTGCACCAGCCAGTCTGTCTCTGAAGGTTTCCTCAGCTACATCCTGGTTTGTTGCCAGCTCCTGTCTCTTACTGACTGTGCTGTGACCTATTCCTGGCAGTGGGGACCTGACTAAGGAAGGGATTAATGTTAGAGTGACCGGCTTACCCAATGTGAATTATTCAACAATTGTCATCAAGCACAAATAATTAGTTAAAGTAGAATTATCATTAGTAAAAATCTATTTATTTATTATCATTGTTAGTAATTTATTATCATGTATTATTATCACTGATCATATTAAATAATATTTAATAGTAATATTAAATGGTATTATTCATAACAATTTATCATTTATTATAATTTAATTTATTGTCAATAATAAATTATTGTTATTCATCACAGCTAATATTAATTATCTTTTATCATATTATGATTTTATCATAAATGTGTGTAATTAGTCAAATTATAATCTGTAGGGCTGGTGTAACGAGGGGCCAGATGTGAATTGCATCCAACCCCCTCAGAGCAGCCTCCCATTCTCTGCCACCAGGCTGATAAGATAGCACGTGAATTAGCACAGCGTGTTCCACCCCACTGACAATCCCTGAGCATGGTGAGCACCAGAGGCCACAGTGAGGCAGCCATAGCACTGGTGCAGACTCTGTAACTGCTGTTCCCAGAATGGAACCTGAGGAGGCAGGCCGAGAATGCTGTTATTCCTGGAAGATCCACACAAATCAGGCCAAGAAGCTAGCAGCTTATCCAACCTAGCTAAGGAGAGCACGTCAGTGAACTGTCAGAAAGGCAGCACATCCATATCCGTGAAGACACTTGAATAGCAAGGTATTTATAATACAGTATATCTATTATTTGCAAACATCTGTGGAGGATTAAATTTTTTCCACACTGAGTAAAACGGAAGAACACATACGCTGATGATGGCGCTGATGCAGATTTCTCGGACTGTGCATGACTGAACTCAGTGAAAGAAACAGCCATTGATTCATTACTTCAAGTATCACATCTCCCTCAAGGCATAACAGCAGAATGTGCTGGTGTTCCAGTTCTGTACTGATCACATCATGATAAGAATAACTACTCAACCCATCTACCTCACCGTGCTATCGAACCCATATCACAACATCTTGAGCGACCCTGGAGTCTATAACTCCACTGCACTTTTCCTAGACTATTAAGTGTTGGAAGGCCATCCTGAGCAGGCCTTTAATGATTCCAGAGCCTTGGCCTGCAGTGGGTTGGCCTTCACTATTTCACCTGGTATCTATGACCAGACAAAGACCCTTCTCACTCTTCTCCAGTCTGAACTGAAGAAAGGAGCCTGGAACTTTCTAAAACTTAGTCCTATGTGTGTGGAACCTCCACCCCACTTTGCCCGGGGCCACTGATTTCCTCGATGGGGCAGTACAGTGATGCCAAACTAACCACACTTCCAGTTCAGGAAGACCCATGTGGGCTGAAGAAAGTTTTTGTAGGCTTATCTTGTGGCTCACTTTAATGAGAGGTCACTGACTTCTCACAGGGTCAAACCCCACACTGTGGTGAGTGTCACTTCCCAAGGCGGGGTGGGACATCATTTCCAGGAAAGCCACACAACTATTCCAGACATGCCCCTTCATTGTGATGGAAACTTGAAACAAGAGCCATCCTTGCAGATAAAACTTTAATGGAATACATCAACATAAAGAATCTGACTTGGCATACCTGCAGTGTCAAGAAATTCATGACTTTTCCTTCCAAACAGGCCTGTTATATTTACCTTGTACTGTTGTAAATGCACACCAGCCAGTGAGCTTGACCAGAGAGCCCATTGTTTCAGGTTCTGACGCTGCCTAATTGACCAAGTGTTCTGCTAATCTCTCATTATCGTTGCTTGCTGGACTCACTGGCAGACCACAGTCAGACAAGCACACAGCTCACAGTACTGTTGTAATTAGCATTCTGGCTGCAGTAGACTGTGCATACAACTAACAAGCTTCAAAAGACTCATTTTGAGCTTGGAAAGATTGTTTTAATTTTTGAATTGCAAATATGTGCGGATTGATTCTCAGATAAAATAGCAACATCAGTGTGAAGGGTTTTAGGCACTATTGCTTGGGAAGGAGGGGGTGTGGATTGATTTTATTCCATTATATTTTCAGGAGATGGGTGCCTCATTATCTATTCCCCACACTAATTGCCTTTGAGAAGGTGGTAGTGAGTTTCTGCTTTGAAATGCTGCAGTCCTTTTAGTGAAGGGGCTCCCACAGTGCTATTGGGGAAGAAAGTTCCAGGATTTTGACACAACACCAATGAAGGAACAGCGATATGTTTCCAAGTTAGCATCATGTGCAACTTGGAGGGGAACCTGCCAGTGGTGGTGTTCCCATGCACTCCCTGCCCTTGTACCTCTTGGTGAGAGGGATCGTGAGTTTGGGAGGTGAGTAACCACAGTGCAGTCTGTAGTTGGTGCACACAACAGCCACTTTGTGTTGGTGGTGGAAGGAATGAATGTTTAGGGTAGTCGATGGGGCACCAGTCAAACAGCAGCTTTGTCCTTGTGCCGAGCTACCTGAGAGTTGTTGGAGCTGCATTCATTAGTGCAAGGAGAGAGCATTCCATCGAACTTCTGACTTGTACCTTGTAGATAGTGGGAAGGCTTTGGCTATCAGGTGGTTAGTCACTCACAGTACCAGATCCTGACCTACTCATAGTATTGTTGTGGCTGGTTCAATTAATTCTCTGGTTGATGGTGACCCCCAGGATATCAATGGTGGGGAACTCAGCCTCAGCAGTGACGCTGGATGTCAGAGTTAGCTGGTTAGTCTCTCTCTTGCTGGAGATGGTCATTGAGGTCTGATTGTTACTTGCCGCTTATCAGCACATACTTGAGAGTTCCCTAGTGTCTTTCTAAATGCAGGCATGTGTTCCTTCAGTTGTTGCCAAGTTCCAAATGTAATTAGATGTTGCACAAACATGAACAGACATCCGCTCTTCCGGACTCATAATGGAAGGAAGGTGATTGGTGAAGCAGCTGAGGGTGGATAGGCACTGCCCTGAGGAACTCCTGTCCCGGGCCAGGGAAGATTGACTTCCAGCAACTACAACCATCTTCTTTTGTGAGAAGTATGACTGCAGTCATTGAGTGTTTTCCCCTTAATGACCACTGACCAGTTTTCTTGATGCCACATTCAATCAAACACTGCCTTGATGTCAAGGAGGTCACTCTCACTTCACCTCTGGAACTCAGCTCTTCAATCCAGGTTGGGACCAAGGCTGTGACAAGGCCCTGAGCCCAAAAGACCTGGAAAAACCTAGCATTGATGAGCAGATTACTGATGACCAAGTGTTATTTGATGGTATCGTTGATAGCAACTTTGCTGTTCATTAAGAGCAGGCTAATTGATTGTGTAGTAATTAACTGGGTCAGCTTTGTCCCAATTTTTATGAACGGAACAAAGCTGGGTAATTTTCCACATTGTCGGATGGTTTCCAGCATTGTTACTCAACTGAAACTTGGCTCGAGATGCAGCTAGTTCTGGAGCTGGATACTGTCTGGTTCCCTGGTCCTTCCTGTATCTAATGCTCCCAGCTGTTCCTTGGTATCATTTGGATGAATTAAACTGGCTGAAGACTGGTGTCTGTGACAGTGGGGATTTCAGGGGAAAGCTGAAACGGATCACCCTCTCGGCAGTTCTGCTAGGGTCATGCCTGGACTACAAGGGTTACAGGTTTCACATGTGGTGTGGGGGTCACTGGCGGGCTGCCCGGATTGTCCTGGAGAATGTAGTGGAGAGCCATCTCCTTGAGCCACAGCAGACAATGTTGTGACAGTACTCCCATGGTGTTATTCAGTGGGCAGTCCCAGTTTGAGATACAGGAGTGACAAAGGTAGGATGATATGGTTGCAAGTCATGGAGGGCAACCTACAGAGTTGATGGCCCTCCCCTACCCCCCCCCCAAACTGTCCTTCTCTTTCCAGGGTGAAGAGGGCACATTTCAGGAACTACTGCTAGAGTAACCTAGGCAAGCTGTAGCAGTGAGTAGTGGAGTATTGTGTGCAGTTCTGGTCACCCACTACAGGAATGATGTGGAAGCTTTGGAGAGGGTGCAGAAGAGGTTCAGCAGGATGCTGCCTGGATTAGAGGGTATGAGCTATAAGGAGAGGTTGACAAACTTGGGTTGTTTTCTCTGGAGATCTGGAGGTTGAGGGGAGACCTGATAGACATTTATAAAATTATTAGAGACAGAGATAGGATAAACAATTAGAATCCTTTTCCCAGGGTAGAAATATTAAATACTAGAGGGCATGCATTTAAGGTGAGAGGGGGAAAGTTCACAGAAGACATGTGGTGCACAATTTTTACACAGAGAGTGGTGGATGCCTGGAACAGGCTGCCAGGGTTAATGGTGGAAGCAAATATTATAGTGGTGTTTAAGAGGCTGTTAGGTAACCACAAAAAGATGGAAGAAATGGAGGGATATGGATCATGTACAGGCAGAAGAAATTTAGTTTAATTTGGCATCGTGTTGGCACAGACTTCATGGGCCGAAGGACCTGTTCCTGTGCTGCACTGTTCTATGTTCTATGAGTTCTGTAGTTTGCACACACTCTTGCCACAGTGGGCAGGAGCTGAAGAGGGTGAATGTCCTGGTGTGCCAGTCAAGTGGGCTGCTTTGTCATGGATCTGTCAGGTTTATCTGGTGCTGCACTCCTCAAGGTAAGTAAAGGGTCTTCCATGACAGTCTTTACTTGTGTCATGTAGGTGATGGAACGGCTTTGGTGAGTCAGCTGAGCCATTCACCACAGCACAACCGATTGACCAACCAACCAACCAACCAACTGACCAAATGACTGACCAATGAACCAACCGGCCAACCAACCAACTGACCAATGAACCAACCAACCAACCAACTGACCAACCAACCAAGTGACTGACCAACTGACCAATGAATCAACCGACCAGCCAACCAACTGACCAATGAACCAACCAACCAACTGACCAACCAACCAAGTGATTGACCAACTGACCAATGACTCAACCGACCAGCCAACCAACTGACCAATGAACCAACCAACTAACGAACCAAAGACCAACCAACCAAAGACCAACCAGCCAAATAACCAATCAACCAACTAACCGACCAACCAACCAGCCACTAACCAGAGGCCAGCTTTAACCTTCTTTCAGTTTTCTGGTCTGTGATAACTCTTATTAAACTAACACATTTGACACGATCACAAAGCACTTTACAGTGAAGTACTTTTTTCAGTCCAGACACTGTTGTGATGAAGGAAATGCAGAGGTGGTGGGCTGCTGGTGAAGGAGACACAGTGACCCACATACGGCAAACTCACACAATTAGCAACACGTAAAGGCTAAACGATATAACACTGATTGATCAAATATTGGCTACTCTTCATCAGAAGAGTGCACTGGTCAGATCGAGTTGACAACATGGACAGGGCCTCTGTGTAGGGTGTCACTAGAAAGATCACCTCTGTCAGATCAGTGTTCCTTCAATACTAGGCTGGGACATCAGAAAAGATTTCTGTGATCAAGCCTTTGGAGTGAGATTTGAATGTTTAACCTCCTGCCTCATCTGAACCACAGCTGACACCTATGAGTCCCATGTGGTGTGTAGGATACAGCTGACTTGGATCACTGAAGCAGTGTGGGTGAAAGCCAAGAAGTGTTTTGAAAACAAGGGATTGAATCCTGAAGCCAATTTAATGAGGACCTGGGGAGCTAATGGGATAAATGGGAATGTGGCAGTGTCCTGAAGGAAGGGTGGAGCCTGTAAACTTTGACTATGTTAATTCCAATATGAGTGACTGCATGCACACATTGCTGCTGAGTACCTTGCCATCTAGTGCACATGCTCACAACTGCACTTAGAGTTCCTAACAGTGAAGTAAACAATGTTCTTAAAGTGCATACAGTTGCATGGCAATAAAAGTAATATAAGAAAACTACAGAGGCCAGTAAGAAGAACATATATGATGACAATCTTCGGGGTAGTATTGTTGCGAATTCTGCACTGACAGCACTGGGGATGGGGAGGGAATTCACCTAAGGGTGGAAGCCAAGAAGACTGAGGATCGGTAATTGAGTGTGGAGCAAAACGAACGCAGCTTAAGCTTTACCGAGATGAAGGGCAGAACATTTCTGATCTCTTCTTGTGAAACTGCTCTGTGTCAAATGGAAGTAGTTAATGCTATGAATCCCACAGAGACTTTCAGTTTAACTCTGTCTTTTATGACTCCAGGCTAATTCGGGGTAGTTCCCGCCAAATGATTTTGGTGCAGTAATTAATTCCAGGGATCCTTTAACTGTTTTCTCTGTCTGTTTCCTCCAGTAATTCACTGAATTCATGCCATCATCTCCTCTCTCTCACTCACAGTGTGTCTGCAACATCTGAGTTGTAACGCCTGTGTCAATGCTGAGGAACGCTTCAACTGCAGTTGGTGTGGTGTACTCCAGAGGTAAGACTCTCCTACCCCTCTCCATCTGTTCATTAGAGCTCACTTAAAAGGCAAAGCACTCATCCAATAGCTAGTCTTCTAAATGCAAAACTATTACTTTTTTCATATAGATGTCTTTGAATTATCTCATGCTCAAAGAACTAATTGGGTTTCCTTTGTGCCATCTCACTGACCAGAGTTGACCATTGCTGTCTGGAATGGGCAACATTGGCCAGGTCCAGAACTCAAATCTGGAACCACCCAACCCAACCCTGGATAAACAAATAATGGCTGGGCAGTGTGCTAGCCCAGAGTTAGACTGTTTAAGGAGGCTGTCAACCCAGCATTGGATCTTGTGTGGGTCCTGCCTCAGTGAGGAATGAATGAATTGGAATTGGCCTATTATTGTCACGTGTACCAAGATACAGTGAAAAGCTTTTGTTTGTGTGGCATTCAGACAGATCATTCCATATATTAATACATGGAGGTAGTAAAAAGGAAAATAGAATGCAGAATATGGTGTTACAATTACAGAGAACATGCAGTGCAGGTAGACAAATAAGGTGCAAGGGCCACAACAAGGTAAGCTGGAAGATCAAGGGTTCATCTTGAGCCTGTGAGAGGTCTATTCAAGAGTCTGATAATACAGTGGGATGGAAATGTCCTTGAGCGTGGTGGTATGTGCTCTCAAGCCTTTGTATCTTCTCCCCAATGGGAGGGGGGAGAAGAGAGAATGACCAGGATGGGAGGGGTCCTTATTTATGTTGGCCACTTTCCCAAAGCAGTGGGAAGTGTAGACGGAGTTAAAGGTGGGGAGACTGGTTTGTGTAATAGACTAGGCTGTGTTCACAAATCTCTAATTTCTTGCAGTTTTAGGCAGAGCACTTGCCATACCAAACCATGATACATCCAGATAGAATGTTTTCTATGGTGCATCTGTAAAAATTGGAGAGAGTCATCAGGGACATGCCAAATTTCCTTAGCCTTCTGAGGAATTAGAGGCATTGGTGTGATTTCTTGGCCATAGCATCCAAGTGACTGCATCAGGACAAATTGTTGGTGATTTGCACCTAGGAACTTGAGTCTCTCAACTACTGATAAAGGCAGGGGCGTGTACTTTGCCCTGCTTCCTGATCTCAATCACCAGTTCCTTCGTTTTGCTGTCATTGAAGGAATGATTGTTGTTTTGGCACCATGCCACTAAGCTCTCTTATTTCCTTCCTGTACAATGTCTCATCGTTGTTTGAGATCTTGCCCACCATGGTGGTGTCAACTTTTAAATGGAGTTATAGCAGGATTTAGTCACACAACCGTGAATGAAAGAGAAGGTGCTTGCAATTCTCTCGTACTTTTCACAGTTTCAGGATACCACGAAGCAAGTTGCAGCTAATGAAGTACTTTAGAATGTTGACAACATTGCAATGTCAGGAACTGCAGTAATTAATTTATACAGAACAAGTTCCCCTAAACAGATGTACAATGAAAGAGGTGTTAGTCGAGGGGGTAATCATTGCCCATGTCTGTGAGGAGAACTCCCAAGCTTTTCTTCAAGTAGTGCCTTGGAACTTCTTACAAACACCTGAGAGAGCAGTGTAACAAAAGACAGCATCTCTGACAATGCAGCGCTCCCTCAGCACTGCAATGGTGTGTTGGCACACTTCACATGCTCATCTCTCTAGTGTCTACGAATCCTGACCAGGCGAGGGTGGTAGACTCTGAGGTACACCTGAGACAGAGTGAACCCTCAGCTATCATCTGCGTAGAGATGGAGCAGTAGACTCTGGAGGAACTGATTATTGTGTTATCAGATGGAGGGGGCTGTGGCCTTGGGCCATTCATTTCCGCACTTGGAGTATTGTGTACTGTTTTGGTTGCCCTGTTATAGGAAAGATGCCATTAAACTGGAAAGAGTACAGAGAAGATTTACAAGGACATTACCAGGACTCAGGGGTCTGAGTTACAGAGAGAGGTTGGGTAGGCTAGGACTTAATTTCTTGGAATGTAGGAGATTGAGGGGTGACCTTATCGAGGTGTATAAAATCATGAGGGTGAATGCACAGTCTTGTTCCCAGGGATGGGGAACTAAAAACTAGAGGGCATAGGTTTAAGATAAGAGGTGAAAGATTCAAAAGGGACCTGAGGGGCAACTTATTTACGCAAAGGGTGGTGCGTATATGGAACAAGTTGCCAGAGGAAATGGTTGAGGCAGGTATAACAACATTTAAAAATCATTTGGATAAGTTTGCATAGAGGAGGGGTTTAGAGGGATGTGGGCCAAGCATGAGCAACTAGGACTAGCTTGGATGGGCACCATGGTCAGCATGGACAAGTTGGGCCAAATGGCCTGTTTCTGTGCTATATCACTCCATAACTCTCTGACTGCAGCTGTTCCCTGTTGTTATTGTGAAGAAGGCATTGACAGCGTTGGAAGTGATCCCTCTGAACCTCATCTTCAGTCATAATTCAGCTAGTGATTTGTTAGTAGACCCAACCAGCCTTATTAAGATATCTTTTATTAGTCACATGTACATTGAAACACACAGTGAAGTGCATCTTTGGCGTAGAGTGTTCTGGGGGGCAACCTGCAAGTGTCGCCACGCTTCCAGCACCAACATAGCACGCCCACAACTTCCTAACCCATACGTCTTTGGAAT
>JARFYF010000058.1:6148233-6158481 GCA_030265395.1 Rhina ancylostomus | reverse complement strand
GTTCCATATCTCCACCCCACTCCCTCTGCCCTCTCACTTTCTCCTGAATACCCCCGGCTCCCTATCTTTATATCACGCTCTCTGCTCACCCCTGGCTCTGTACTCTCCGTACTCCAACAGAAGCCAAGTGCCCTCCTCCTCTCTCTCTCTCTCTCTCACCACCCTCTGCTTGCTCGACCCACACTCTCTACCATCTCGTTTTACCCTCTCGCTCTCTAAGAATCTTAGCGATTCTTCTCCCCAACCGCCCACCAACCCACCCCCCCCGTTCCCCATTCATCGGGCACCCGGGACCCCTAGCCGCCGAAGCCCGAAGGCTGGAGTTACTCGCCGAACAAGTGCACGGGCACCCGGCGGGAGTCGGGGCCCCAACATCAGCGCACTGAGTCAGTCCCAGGGCTGGCGGCATCCTGCCACCGTCCGGCCTCGGGAACCGACGGCCCCGGGGGCTGGGGGGTGGAGAAGGGGGTAGAGGATGGGGAGGGGGTGGGGGTGTTGTGTCAGGTTGTTGGCACTGGGACAAAGTTAGTTCTTCCCAAAGCGATGAGAGGCACACTCCCCAATCTCGCTGTTCTGATTAGGTTGGTGCCCGGGAATTATTGGCCTTAGCCCGGGGGAATGGGAACCCGCCTGAGGTTGTACGGGGACAGAGGTGAATGAGCCGAAGGAAACCGAACTGAAAGAAAAAGGAATCAGACACGGGCAGTGAATGGAAAGGGCTGGGAAACCGGCCTCCGAAGGCACGGGGTGCATCCAACGGCTTGAGTGCGGGACAATATTCGGGAAGGCAGCTCGGAGATTGAGGTTGTTCCACTGGACCTCGGTCCTGAACTGGGACAGCGCAGCGGCTGCTGGAACGGAGGGTTCCAGCTCAGGAGCAATCGCCTTTCAGTTGCTTTTCTCGAGCCCACTTCCTCCGAGCTTTACTGTGCGACAGAGTGCTATGAGACCGTGAAAACGCCGCTGGGAACTAATAACAGGCCTCCCCCGGGGGTGGAAGACAGGAGAAGGCAGGCGGCCGAGGCTGGTGCTGGCAATTGTTGTGGAGTGTGCCATTGTGGTGGCGCCGAGCATCTCCCAGCTCTGGCGAGGACGCATGGGCTTCTCCACCGATGCTGACCGACCCGCCGGGTATTTACTACTTCCGATTTCTTGCATCTGGGCTAGAAGGGAAGGGACGGGCCGAAGGCCGGTCTGCAGACGAAGATGTATTGGAGGGAGGGAGCGAGCGCGAAGGGGCGGGCAGACGAGGGTTCAGGAGGCGGGCCCTGGAGAGACACTGGGAAGTGGGATTGCACGGAGCGGGAAGGCGGAGTGGACTCCACAGCAGCATTTCACCAGCAGGATCCGAACCAGCCGTATCCTCGCTCACTCCTTGCCAGTGTTCACACCATGTCTGGCAGGTGCACGGCCCAGCCCCAGGGCATAAACCCACCCCTAATTTGCACAGTATTAGGAAGCTGAATTAATGCATACAGTGCCATACTTCGTCGGGATCATGCAAGCCGTTGTAATGAGTGTGGATCATTTGAAGTGCAACGCCCAAAGAGGGAGCAGGTGACGAGAGAAGAGCTGGACGGCTTCACAGGCGGATTGGCTCCTCAGTCTACCTGTGATCAGGTGCCAGTTGCAGACTCCGGCAACACAGGACATGTCCCATCGTCAACGCTATTATGAGTCAGATGCCTTTTTTTTCCCCGCGCATGTTAGGGCTCGTCTGAAGTGCACATGTTTTCAAATGTTCAGGGTTGTGAGGAGTTCCAAAGTGCCGTGACCTGCCAACCCAGGAGGGTTGCTTTGCAATGCAAATCTAGCACGAAGGCTTGTTGCTAAGGTAGTAAAGTGGAATCTGGATCGTTTTGTGCGTGTGCTTGTCTGTGAGTTACATAAGGTTCTTCAGCAGGCCGAATAGGGTATATCGGCACAGTGGGATCAGCCATCCAACGTAGAACGGTACAGCACAGGGACAGGCCCTTTGGCGCACAGTGTTGTGCCGAACTCATTACATTGGTAATCAAAAGCGCAACTAAACTAATCCCTTCTGCCTACACACTGTCCGTAACCCTCCATTTCCCACACATTCATGCCCCATCTAAGATCTTCTTGAACGCCCCTATGGTATCTGCCTCCACCACCACCCCTGGCAGCATATTCCACCCTGTGTAATAAAAAAAAATGCCCTGCACATCTCCTTCGAATTTACTCCCTCTGACTTTAAATGCATGCCCTCTGGTATTAGACATTTCAGCCTTGGGGGGAGAAAGATACCAGCTGTGTATCTCTGCCTCTCATAATCTTATAAACCTCTATCAGATCGCCCCTCAGCCTCCACTGCTCCAGAGAAAATAACACAAGTTTGTCCAACCTCTCCTTATAGCACCTGCCCTCTAATCCAGGCAGCATCCTGGTAAACCTCTTCTGCACCCTCTCTAAAGCTTCCACATCCTTCCCATAATGGAGTTCCCAGAATTGAATGTAATACTCCAGATGCAGCCTAAC
Organism: Rhina ancylostomus; assembly: GCA_030265395.1. NCBI lineage: Eukaryota > Metazoa > Chordata > Chondrichthyes > Rhinopristiformes > Rhinidae > Rhina > Rhina ancylostomus. The sequence continues at coordinate 6,155,982 of JARFYF010000058.1, read as the reverse complement.
AAGAGTTTTATGAAGTTGCAACATAACTGCCTGACTCTTGAACTCAGTGCCTTGACTGACAAAGGTAAGCATGCCATACACCTTCTTTACCACCCGATCAGCTTGTGTGGCCACTTTCAAGGATCTATGGACTTGAATCCCAAGATCCCTCTGTATATCTTTTGATGGAATTTACCAACATATACCCTAACATGTATAGGCAACTTACTGCTGCACATCTTTAACAACTTAGAGGCAGTCTCTGTTTATCTGAACATCCAACCTCCCCCAGGTCTGGCAACACAGTAGATGCGTGTGGCCCACATTATAGCTGTTCATCTCAATATGATTTGGTGTGGAAAAGAAAGGCTGAAATATATTACTTGTTAAACTTATACATTTCCACTGCCTCAGAGTGGAATCTCTTGGCCCCTGTTTCACTTAGAACAGTCAACTAAATAAACAGCATACAAATCAGATGTTTCCAACCTTCTCCTTCACTTCCAATTCACTTTTTCCATTCTTTATGAAACAGAATATTAAATCAACTATCATTTTTTCTGATTAGTGGCCTGTGTTTATTAAAACCATATATTCTCACAGCAAAGCAAACCTGTTTCTAGTTACAGCCATTTCTAATATCTTGAGTACATTTGTATGTTTAATAATGTTTACATCAGTGCACGTGATATATTAACAAAGATCATTGACCCTATCTACATCTATCATCCACCTGCCACTGTCACCCAACCCTAACCTCCCCCCCATCCCCGTCCCCTCCCCTACCTAGCACAATCTTTTGCCCCTCCTTAGTCCACCAATCACCTAGGGCTCCTGTCTCACCACTCCCCTTCCCCTCTTTATACTGGCCATATCCCCTCTCTGCTCTCAGTCCTGATGCAGGATTTCGACCCAAAACCTCAGCAATTTATTATCCCCCACAGATGCTGCTTAACACACTGAGTTCCTCCAGCGGATTATTTGTTGCTCCAGATCCCAGCATCTGCAGTCTCTTGTGTCATCAGTGACCCTAAGCATTACTGTGGGATGATGTTGTGAGTTCCACTGTGGAAATCACTAGCTCCTGATCATTATCCAATAAGTCTGGAGGAAAGTGAGTGATGGGAAACCCTGAGGAGCAGGATCGCTGGGGTGGATTTGGAAACCGCTGTATAGGGTATGACAGTGGAGAGGAAATGACTAGTATCTGGAGAAATAATAAACGTTTGGTTTCAAATATACACTCCTTTAAGGCACCTAATCACAGCAGAGACAGAGTTTTAAAAGAGGTGCTACAGAGATCTACAGAGGTGCTCTGGCTGTCACCTTCCAAAGTTCTGTAGGCTCTGGAATGGTTCCTGTGGATTGGAGAGAAGCAATTGTGATCCCACTCTTAAAGAAAGGAGGGGGAGAGAAAGCAGGGAGCCATCTGCCTGTTAGCCTGGTTTTAGTCCTAGGGACAAAGCTGTGAGGGAGGATATAATAACAGAACACATTGAGAAAAATAATAGGATAGAACAGACCCAGCATAGATTTATGTAAGGAAAATCATGTTTGACTAATCTGCTGGAGTCCTTTGAGGATTGTTTGTAGAAGTGCAAATCAGCTGGTGTGTAATTGGTAATTAGTTTATTATTGTCACATGTACTAAGATGCAGTGACAAACTTTGTTTTGCAAGCCATCCATACAGGTCATTTCAAAACATAAGTACGTTGACGTAGTACAAAGGGACAAGGAATAACAGAATGCAGAATATAGTGTTACAGTTACAGATGAAGTGCAGTGCAGATAAACAGTAAGGTGCAAGGGCCATGATGAGGTAGATTATCAAGAGTCCATCTTATTGTACAAGATATCTGTTCAAGAGTCTTCTAACAGCGGGATAAAAACTGCCCTTGAGCCTGGTGGTGCATGTGTCTCAAAATGTATTTGGATTTCCACAGATTTTGATAAGATCCCACACAGGAGATTGGTCAAGATTAGATGATCTGGAATTGGGGTTATATACTGACGTTGACTGAGAATTAGTTACTTGAGAGAGAGTGGGAATAAGAGGATCCTTCTCAGGTTGGGAGCTGGGGTACCACAGGGATTGGTGTTTGGACTCCAGTTATTCATAATTTATATCAATGATTTATCTGAGGGGACCAAACATCATATTTCCAAGTTTGCTGACCATACTACACAAGGCAGATTATGAGTACAGAGAGGATGTGAAGAGGCTTCGTGGGATATGAACAAGTTGAGAGAGTGGGTGACGAGGTGGAAGGTGGAATATAATGTGGAAAAAAAAATGTGGTTATCCAATTTGGTGCACAAAACAGAAAAGCTGAGTACTTGTTAAGTGGTGAGGGGTTGGGCAGTGATAATATTCAAAGGGGTCTACATGTAGTTGTCACTGAAAATCAACATGCTGATTCAAGTAATTAGATAAGATCTCTTTATTAGCCACATGTACATCAAAACACACAGTGAAATGCATTTTTGTGTGGAGTGTTCTGAGGGGCAGCCCACAAGTGTCACCACACTTTGGTGCCAACATTAGGAAGGCAAATGGTACGTTAGACTCTATCACAGGAAGAGCTGATTACAGGACTAAGGAAATTTGATTGCAGTTGTACTTGGCCTTGGAGAGACTGCACTGGGAGTGCTGTGTACAGGTCCTCTCCAGGTTACAAACACTCGACTTATGAACACCCCGTACAAATAAATGAGCATTAGAGAGACTGGCGGGATGTATGAGGATGGATCTGCCGGCTGCTGCATCTTCTGCAGGGTGGGAACAGGCCACTTCCGTGTTTTTTGATACCCACCATGGTCTGGTCCCCTGGCACTCCCCCCCCCCCCAACTCTGAGCTGCAACTGTCGGGGGCTGGGTGGAGCCGAGTGGAGCTGGGGGCATCGAGCAGACTTGCTCACTCGCGCACTGAGTCAGTGAGGCTGCCTGGCGGCCGCTCTTCCTACCCCCTCTCCTCTCCCATATACTGCTTTTGTTCGACACAAACTCTTCGGGTAATGAACAGTTGAACCCTGTCATAACCTGGGGAATGCCTGAGCAGTTTTGGTCTCCTTACGTAAGAAAGAATCTACTTGCCATAGAGGGAGTGCCGCAGAGAGTCACTAGACTGGCTCCAGGGGTGACAGGTTTGTGGTATGAGGAGAGATTGACCTGACTGGAACTGTATTCTCAAGGGTTTGGAAGAATGAGAGAAGGTCTCATCAAAAGTGTAGAAGAATTGTAACAGGACATAACAGGATGAATATTTCAGCCAGGCTGGTGTTGGTTAATAAAATGTTCAGATGTTAAACCCATGCGAAGTTTGTCTCTTGATGAAGAACAAACATAACATCTAGAACCAGGTATCACAGACTCAGAACATGGGTAGGCTGTTTACTATAGAGAAGAGACAAATTTCTTTCTTCAGAGGGTTAATCTTTTTGGAATTTTTCACCCTAGAAGGCTGAGGTGGAGTTTCATTCAAATCAGACATTGATAGATTTCTACACGTTAAGGGATTGACGGGAATTGGGATAGTGCAGGAAAAACGCATAGAGGTGGAGAAGATGTTCTTAAACCAAGGTTATGGCTGCTTTATATATTGTAAATGGTGCAAAGACGGTTGAATGTATGAGGACAGAGATTTAGTATTTTGTATGAAAGATGCAAGGGGGATGTTAATACAAACTTTTTTACGCTGAGCATAATTATCATCTGGAGCTTACTGCCTGTCGGGATGCTAGAAAGAGAATTAATCAGGCCTATCCAGAGGGAATTGGATAGGAACTGGAGAATAACTTCCCTGGTTTTTCAAACAGCGTGAGAGAGTGGGACTGATGGGATTGCTCTACAGTGAGCTGGCATGAACTCAGTGGGTCAAATGGCCTTCTTCTGTGGATAATATGCTGAGCTCTGAGGTGCTGAGAGACCGAGAGGAATCTGAGTGCATGATTTGCAAAAGACTAGTATTCAGGTACAGCAAATAACTAGGAGAGCCAGCAGAATGTTTCTTTTTATTGCTCAGGGCATTAAATACAAAGGTAAGGAGGTTAGGCTTCAGTTATGTAAGGCCCTGGTGAGAACACGTCTGGAGTACTATATACCATATTAGTTTCCTTATTTAAGAAAAGATGCAGATCCAACAGAAGCTGTTCAGAGCAGGTTTGCTAGATTGATACCTGGAATAGGTAGATTGTCTTCTGAGGAAAGATTGGCCAGGTGAGGCTTCTGTCCACTGGAAATCAGAAGAATAAGAGGTGATTTGATTGAAACATAACAGGACCTAAGAGGTCCTGATATAGTAGATGTGGAAAGGATGTTTCCTTTCATGGGAGAATCTAGTACTAGGGATCACTGTTTAAAAATAAGCAAATTAAATTCCATTTAAGCACAGAGAAAGTGTTTTTTCTCTCTCAGAGGAACATGTATCTCTGGAACTCTCTTCCTCAAAGGGCAGTGGAAGCAGAGCCTTTAAACATTTTTAAAGTGGGGTAGATGGGTACGATAAGCAAGAAGGTGAAAGACTACTGGCTTTGGGCAGGAATAGGGAGGTGAGGCTACAGTCAGATCAACCGTGATCTATTGAGTGGTGGAGCAGACTGGAGGAGCCAACTCCTGACACTAACTTGTACATTTGTGCTTGATTAGATGATTGTTAATGGCAATAGTTAACTACAATTTCAGAAGGTTTTCAATTTTTACCTTTTGAAATCTTTCAGAAATATCTAAAATGTCCATTGGACGGTTCCTCTGTTTCAGTGAGAAAACACTAATTTCTGAGCCTTTATAATTGTGCTCTCTCATGATGAACTTGAGTGGGAGGCCCTGAGATTATTATACAGATATAATGTCATGGAAATACAGCACAGAAAGATGTCAACCCAAGTGGCCAATGCTTACAGCAGCCTCCTCTCACCCCTCTCTATCTCACCCTATGGGAATAACTCACAAACCTTTCTCCCTATGTATCTCTCCAGTTGCCCCCCTAAATCCATCTGTGCTACCCTTTACAGCCTTGTGCTAGTGAGTGCCACATCCTGGCACCCTCGAGTTAAGTGAGATTCCCAAAATTCCAAATTGGGCTTATAAATTGCACCTGCAATTTGGTATCCCTTGTGTCGAGGGTTTGGTTTCACCCCACAGCACGTAGAAAGACCTTTGCAACATCTAACCTATAAAACTTTTCACAGTCCTCCGATAAGGTCACGGTTCAGGTTTTTACATTGAAAGGGCCCTTCCTACAGCCTTAACTTAACCCTAACCCTATCAACTTTTCAGTCTGCTTTCATCGTTACAGTTCTTCCATTTACACCTTCACTGGTCCCTCTACATTCAAACGACGTTCCTTTCTGCACCTTGTGATTGTGTTGAGGAACACAATATTCAGAACACTATATTCTGCACTCTGTTATTGCTCACCTTTTGTATCCCTCGATGTATTGTACTTATGTATGGAATGATCTGCCTGGATGGCATGCAAACAAAAGCTTCTCACTGCATCTCGGTACGTGTGAAAATAATGAACCAATTGCTATTGACCTTCACCATTGGCTCTGTTTCTCCCTCCACTGATACCGTCAAGTATTGCCAGCATTGCCTTAGGCTGAGGGTTAGGGAGGGTGGTTATTTGAGATTTCCGGCATCTGCTTTATTTTGTATGGATAACACTTTCTACTTTGTTCCCGTCACAGCGCCGTCCTCACAGATGGCCAGCCATGAAGTTCAGGAACAGTGCTGGACACCCAACCTACACAGAGGTGGATCCAATGGGGCACGATAAAGAAGGATTCCTGGAAGCTGAACAGTGTTAAAACCTTCCTGGGATGAAGTAGAAAATGGTCATGGTCTTCCAAACCGTGATACACAGAGCTGTATTCTCTCCATTTCCAGGCTACTGTCTATGAAGGATTACCTTACAAACTAGCCTCATGTTATGATGGAATAATACCACTCACCATCCCTGCTAACAGCCAATCTTATCCATGTACATATGATGAAGAATAAGTTACAACTATTAAGTATATGTACATTTATTTCTTTGCGAACCAGTTATGTTCAGATCCATATACATAGTATATATACAACATACCGGAGTATAGGTAGACCTTATACAATGGAGCATTTTCATCCACTTTGCTGGGGAAGTAGATGGAATGTTGATTTGGTTCGTATAATTTATATAATACAGTTAGTATGCACAGTTTTTCATCCATCTTCTGCCCCCAGAGATGCAGGCTTTGAACTGTTCTCATAGTCAGAGCCAGTCAGCATTGTATTTTATGTTTGCTTTCATTTTGGAGTAACTACGTTTTGAAATAAAAGAATTTCTATCATCAAGGGTGAACATTGGAATTGTAACTATCTGGCTTTTGCAGGGACACGAGTCACAGGGCTTGTGCATCCATGATCTCATGTCAGCCATCATATTTTACATGATTGTGGGAAGGAATCTGTGTTGCTGCTTGCGGCCCACTTTCCTTCACCTCCCACCCATTAAACACCCCTGGCTGTCAGCCCTAGTATGTACAAGCTGCTCACCCTTGCTCAGTTTGTGTTTGGCAAGACTGCCGGCACCAGAACTCAACAATCTTGGTCCAAACATGAACTAAAGAGCTGAGGTGAGAATCATTGCTCTTGATATCATGACAGTATTTGACTGTCAAGAAGCCCAGGTAAAACTAAATTCATTGGGAATGTTCTCAGCTGACTGGAGCCAGTACTCACACAATGGTTGTGGTTATTGGAGAGCAATGATCTCAACCCCAGGACATTACTGCAGGAGTTCCTCAGGGCAGTGTCCTAGGCCCAACCATCTTCAGATGCTTCACTAGTGGCCTTCTTTCCACTGTGAGGTCAGGGGTGAGGATGTTCGCTGATGATTGCACAATGTCAACTACATTCACAACTCCTCGACGAATGAAACAGCCCGTGCTTCATACAGCAAGTTCTGACCAACATGAGCTGATATGCCAAGTAACCTCCAGGCCAAGCGTGCCAAACAAAGACCACTTTTACCAAGTCAAGCCATCTACTGTTGCCATCCCATAATAATACTGTCACTGAGTCAGCAGCATCTATCGGCCACTACTGACCACAAACTCCACTGGACCAGTCACATAAATACTGTGAGTATAAGAGCAGGTCAAAGTCTGGGTGTTCTGTGATGAGTGACTTATCTCCTGACAACCCAAAGCCTTCCCACCATCAATGAGGCATGTATGAAGCATGTTGGAATACTCTCCACCAGCCTGGATACGTACAGCTTCAATAACAAGAAGCTTGCCATCACTTTGGACTCAGAGGCCCACTCAATAGGCACCCCATCCACTGACCTAAACGTTCACTCCCTCCACCACTCGTGCATTGTGTCTGCAGTATTTGCCACCTACAGAGTGCACTGCAACTACTTGCCTAGGCTCCTCCAGCAGCACCTCCCAAACCTCTGATCTTGACCACAGTGGGCACAGGGGAACACCACCACATGTAGGTTCAAGTTTGTTGTCATACCCAGGGTATAAATGCCATGAAAGTTAGCATTTTGCAGTACATTACAGACATGAAAAACACAAACTATATAAACTTAAATTAACATAAATTAAACAACTTATATGATAAAATAAACAAAACTAAACAACATTAGTACAAGCTGAGGGAAAGAAAAAAATAGAAATATAGTCCAAGGCAGTGTTAGGGTTTTTCAGATTGGTTCAAGAACCTGATGGCAGGGGGGAAGAAGCTGTTGTTGAACTGTGCGACATGGGTCTACAGGCTC
>JARFYF010000058.1:5977648-5989137 GCA_030265395.1 Rhina ancylostomus | reverse complement strand
AAGATGATGAGAGGCATAGATTGAATGGATGGTTAGACTTTTCCCCCCCCCCCCCGGGGTGAAAATGACTAACATGAAGGGGTATAATTTTAGGGTGCTGGGAGGAAGGTATAAGAGGGATGTCAGAGGTAGGCTTTTTGCACAGAGAGTGGTGGGTGTGTGGAACGCGCTGCCGACAGAGGTTGTGGGGGCAGATACATTGGTAATATTCGAAAGACTCTTAGATAGTCATATGAATGATAGAGAAATGGGACGGAAGGGTTAGATAGATAGAGCAGGATAAAATGTCGGCACAACATTGTGGGCCAAAGGGCCTGTACTGTGCTGTAGTGTTCTATGTTCTAAGTCATTACTTCATTGCTGTTAGTGAGAAGCTACTACCACAAGATGGACAGCTTTATTTCCAATAATAACAACTATGTTTCCCGTTAAAATGTACTTCCTTGGCCATAAGCGGCTTTGGGCCAATTTGAGAAAGTGCTAGAACTGAGAGTCAACATGAAGTGCTGCCCATTAAAGACAGATTAAGTGAAAGTTTTTCTCTCAGAGGCTCATAAGTCTTTGGAATTCTCTTACTCAAGGAACAGTGGAAACAGAGTCTTTGAGTATCTTGAAGACAAAGATACAGATTCTTGATAAGGAAGGGGTGGAAAGGTTACAATCAGATTACAATCACAAACTTATGAAGTAGTGAAGCAGATAGGAAAAGTGACCGTGGCACTTTTGGTAGAACTGCTGTCTCACAGCTCCAGCAACCCAGGGTTCAATCCTGACCTCAGCTGCTGTGCCTGGTGTTTGCACGTTCTTCTTGTGATCCCCGTGGGTTTCCCCCAAGTGCTCTGGTTTCCTCCCACATCCCAAAGACAAGCAAGAGGGCGGGTTAATTGGCCACTGAAAATTGCCTCGTGTGTGTAAATACACAGTAAAATCTGGGGAGAGGCAAGGTGAATAATGGGGAGAATAACACGGGATGTGTAAATGAGTGCCTGATGGTTGACGAGGACTCTGGATCAAAGGACCTGTTTCTGTGTCATATGAATCTATGGCCAAGCGAACTACTCCTGCACCAATTCATATGCAAATACAAACCTATTTATTTCAATGAGCTAATGGTGTTTGAACATTCACTGCAGCAGGGACTCCCAAGGCAGAACAAGCCAAAAATGGCAACTTCTTACCAGTGTTATCAATGCAAAACTATTGCATTAGACTTGTTCAGCCTTGTGGCTAATCTTATGATAACAGGACCCTTCTTCCCTGGTCACCACAGGCAGTGCTTCATCTGAATAATGTCTTCAGCATCATGTTCAAACCATTAGCAGTGATGGCCTGGTTAATGCTCCAGAGGACACAATATTGGATGCAGCTTTCAAAACTGGCACAGGTTTCTCTGCAATGTGAAGCATCCTGCTGGCCAGTTCTTCCCTCCCACCCTGTGGTAGATGGCCACGCATCACAACACTGGCTTCCCACCTCTGCCAGTCCGCAGTCGTGTCAGGAAGTAGATTGGAAGGGGTGGTGGAAAAACAGGAGGCACAGTGGAGGAGGGGTGGGACAAGAGAGAGAGAGAGACAGGGAGAGGGGTGTGGAAAGAGACAGAGAGGGAGGGAGTGGGGACGGAGAAGGGGAGGGGGTGGAGAGAAAGATGGGGGAAGACATAGATAGGCAGCCGGAGAGTTTATTTAGTGCATCTTTTACTACAGACTGTCTGAAACTGTATCTAATGTTCACCTCACTGAGAACAGTACCTTCAATATAAACCAGCAGTAAATTGCAGAGACTCAGCCACACATTAGATCAATACACAGTTGTCAACATCCAACAACTTTAACAATCTCATTCTGGCTTAAGAACATTGCATCCCAATTTCCAGACTATTTTGTTTTAAGAAACCAGGAAACAGCTTGCCCAAAAGGTCCAATAGAAAGGGGTTCTTCAAAATCCACTCACGTACCTGGGAGTTGCTCCACAGAAACAGGCCATTCAGCCCAACTGGTCCACATGGTGGTTATACATCAAACAAACCACCACCACCTCATTCCATCGCATTTATATAGCCTCCCTTAACATTTGTGTGCTGTTCACCTCAACTGTTCCCTATGGCAATGTTTCATATTCTAATTCCTTCAACATGTTTAAGTCACCACAGCTTTTTCCAACCGTAGGATCATTTCACCACACACTCCAGCTGAGTTTACAGTCATTTGTCACTGGTCCTAAGCTCTCCTACGTGGGTCACTGCCAAATTTTGATTGCTAACTTCTATGATTTTTGATATTTTTCTATATCCAAAGCGCATAGAATGAAAAGAGGCCATTTGCTTCCATCGAGTCTCACCTCTGTAGCCCTCATACAATGAAGCTCGGTTCATTGTGCATTTCACAATCCCAGGATGCTAAAGAGGATCCAGTTTAGAGGTGATGACGATTGCAAGACTAATCTCTGCCAGAACACAGGAAATTAGGAACACAGAAAATGCTGGAAACACCCAACGTTGGCTCCATTTCTCTTTCAATAGATTCTGCCCGACCCATGGGGGGTTTGCAGTATTTATTGCTTTTGTTTCAAATTTCCACCTTTAAAATTTTTCATTCACCAGCTATTAGGAACTAAGTAAATAAAATCTGGAATTAAAGCACTTCTCAGCAAGGGTAACCACAAAACTACCAGATGGCTTCAAAAGGAAAATAAAACTACAAATGCCAGAAATTTGAAAGCAAAATAGACAAGGCTAGAAGTACTCAGCAAGTCAGGCAGCATCTGTGGAGAGAGATCTGCTTTATATATTAAAAAAAACAACCTGATTCACTGCTGTCCTTCAGGAAAGGAAGTCTTAATCTCTTACCTGGTCTGAACTACATTTGACTGCAGACACACAAAAGTGGTTGCTTCTTTAATTGCCTGCCAAACAGGGGCAATTAGAGATGGACAATAAAATGCCGGCATTGTTAGCAATATCCACATGGACTGAGTAAATAAAAGAGGCTAGGTGGTTCAACAGAAAGCCATGACCACGATATGGTAGCCTCAATCAGGTTACCTAAATTAGTGGGTTCTTGAGAATCTCGGACTGTCACACTTGTCCGAAGTGGTCACTAACAAGTAGCCAAAGACACAAAAAAGCTGCAGATGCCAGAATCTGGAGCGAAAAAAAACTACAAGGAACTCTGTGGGTCAAGCACATCTGTATAGAGAAAGGAATCGTCATCATTTTGGGACAAGACCCCGCATCAGGACACATTCTTTGTGCCCAGTAACAGGATGGTTCCTCACAAGCTCAGAGTCAGACACAAAGCAACAGCGTCACTTCATAAATTCTGTAGTATTTATTTCTATTGAGGCACTGAGCTCTGCACCATTTTATTCTAAAATATTAAATACAGCACCATTGTATAGTAGGTCTCTAAGAAAAGAGACTGTTGACATTTTGGGTCAACACCCTGCATCAGGGCACCTTAGACAGCTTGGCAGCCATTTTGTGCCGTGTAATAGGAAATCCCTGTACTTCAGCAATAACATATCCACTTGTAAACAAATGCCAGGCCAGTGAGACTGAACAGACTGCTAATTTCTGGAAAATAAAATCACATCAGATTGTGTTTCAAGGACCGAGACAGAGAGAAAGATAACACGTTAGCTCAAGTAAAATTAACAACAAAATCTCTATCCACTTGCAGTATGCAAATCCTGTAATATAACACCAATTATTATGTAATCTACTTCATTGACAAAAGAAATAACTGATAAATTAGTAAATTTCTTTATTAAAAACAAGATAGGCAAATGTGGAAACTTTTCTCATGCATTCACACATTGGGGTGGGATGGGCCCAGTAATCAGCTGTCCACAGAGAGCTTCTTGCTGATGGTTTCATATTCAAATCAACCTGAAGTATGAATAAGCAAAGGAAACTACATCTTCATGCCACCATGGAAATTGACCGTGTCACTTCCTGTTTTGAAAGCAGAAACAAATAGAACTATTGTGGAAACAGCAAAGCTTTAATTTCAATGGCCAAATAAGGCAACTGCACAGCGCTCACTCACCAATACCAAAGTGGCTCTAGCAATGTAAAACACCGCAAGTAAATGAGCAGATTATCACTGCTCATTACTTCCCCGAAGGTAACTGGGAAGAATGGAGACATTTTGCAAAGTCAAAACCTTCCAAGTATTTTAATTTGGAAACACAAGAGACTGCAGATGCTGGAATCTGGAACAACAAACAATCCACTGGAGGAAATCAGCGGGTCGAGCAGCATCGGTGGCAGGAAAGGAATTGTCGACGTGTCGGGTTGAAACCCTGCCTCAGGACTTTTGAAGGAGGTGGTGCAAGGACGTGTCAATTCTACTGCGAGGGCAGGGGAACATCCCAGGGGTCAGGGAAGGATGGATGTGGAGGGGTGAGCAGACCTGGGAGTCATGAAGGGAGTAGTCCCTGCAGAAGGCGGGGGGTGGGGGGGGGGCGGGTGAAGTCCTGAGGCAGGGTTTCGACCTAGAAAGTGTCAACAGTTGCTTTCCTCCCACAGATGCTGCTTGACTCGCTGAGCTCTTCCAGCAGATTATTTCTATCTGAAACTGCCCCCAGTGGAGACTCTCCTTGTACAGAGGGGCCACTACATCAGGTGGCCTACTAGGCCACGCACTGTTTGAGGACTTTGGTGCAGCCCAGTTATTAATCGCACAACTGTACAGTGAGACAGAGTTAGAACACAAGTTGCCCTCTTGTCTGGTCTACGTCACCAGAACAAATCCCATAAATTCACCAGAGAATAGTCCCCTTCTTTCCAAACCCCTCCCCCAGCACCCTATCACCCAGTTTCTTTCCCTTCCCCACCTACTCCCATTGCCCATCACCCACACTCCTCCCAATGGCTCCCCTATCCTGTCCCCCTACTGTTGCCATCTGCCCACCACCCTCCCTTATTTGGTTCCAATCTGCACCTTCCGTTCTTATCGCTATCTGGGCCGTGCCATCTTCTCGTGGCTACTATTGGGGCGGGAGGTACAGGAGCCTGAAGTCCCACAGCTTCAGGTTCAAGAACAACTACTTCCCTTCAGCCATTCTGTTCTTGAACCAACCTGCACAACCCTAATCACAAACTCAGAATAGCAACACTATGACCACTTTGCGCTACAATGGACTGTTTTTTTTTGGTCTAATTGTGTTCTTTCTTGGAAAAATTGTGTACTATTTATGTTTTTCTTGTGAATGCTGCTTATCTGATGCTGTGTGCCTGTGATGCTGCTGCAGGTTAAAGTTTTTCATTGCACCTGTGCAGACATGGACTTGTGCATGTGACAATAAACCTGACTTTGAGATTCCATGATCTGCAGCCCTTTGTCATCTCCACTTCTAACCTCCCAGCTTCTGTCGCTATCTTCACCCTCCTCCAAGTCCAGATGAAGGGTCTCGACCCAACACGTTGACTGTCCTTTTCCCTCCATAGTGCGTGGCACAGATTGGTAGGCAGAACTCTCACCTCTGAGCCACAGGGAACCCGAGCACGTTATCCAGGCTAAAGCAGCACAGAGGGAGAGCTACACTGTCGGAGAGGTCCACATGATACATAAACCCCTACAACCCCCTCGCATCTTCTGCCCCCTCAGTTGTCATTAAAGACTTTTTTTTAAAAAAACAACAAATACAGGATTAGCAATCCAAGTTTGAATTCATACTCTATATTATAAATCCAGTTATTTAACTGCACATCCCTCAACCAATAAATCACAGGTTATCCAGTGAACCCTCAATCACTGCTTGTACAACCTTGCTGTGCACATTTACCCCGTTTCCTACTTCACAAGGGTGAGTACCCTTCAAAAGCATTTCATCGCTTACAAAGCATCAAGGATGTCACAGTCCCATTCAAAAAATTCACATCTTTCCTAATACAGGAGAGTTCTCCAAAGACAAGGACCTCTATGGAAGCTTCAGCAGACAGCACCATTTGATCATTTCAGTAACATTCACAGTGAAGACTTTCCCTTTCCCCAGCCAACAGCCTGTACCAAGTAAGATGAGCTTGGAGATTAATGCATATGGACACAGAGTGACTAACTTTTCCCACACCCATTCTATTATTTTTTTTAAATTTAATCTCCAAAACTTGCAAAAGATTTTACAAGCTGTGGGGAAAAATATATTTTGCTCTTTAGAGAACTTAAAGGAAATGAGAGTTTGTGTAATTAGTTGCAAAACAACATGGAAGTTTGCTTCAAGTTAAAGAAAAACCAAAAGTATTCAAAATGTTTTAGCTTCACTCTGCCATTTCCTCCTCAACAGAGGTTTCAGTTAGCTGTTGAATCACCTTTATATTAGCTGACCAGTCAGGGCACAGGCTGTTCACAATGTGGTCTCCTCTAGATTGGAGGAACCAAACACACAGATTGGGTGATGGCTTTGCAGAGTGCCCGTGTTCGATCTGCAGGAGTGAGCGAGCTCCCTGTTGCCCACCACTTTAATTCACCATCCCACCCCTGCTCTTGACCTGTCTGTGGCATTGCAACGAGGCCCAGTGCAAATGTGAGAAACAACACCTCATCTACCTGGACATGTTGCAGGATTCTGGGCTCAATACCCAATTTTGGGCAATTTGCTTTCTTTCTGCTGTGACAAAATGTCTGTCCATCATCCATCTGTGATTTTGACTCAGTTTTTCTTCACTCTATTAGAGCACAGAACAGTACAGTGCCGGGCCTTCGGCCCATGACGTTGTGCCTAACCAACTAAACCAATGACTTAATTAACCTCTTCCCTGCACATTTACCATATCCCTAATTCTGCGTATTCATGTGCTTGTCTAAGAGTCACTGTCATGTACTTGCCTAACAATCCCATGCTTTCAGCCTCTACCACCATCCCTGGCAGTGCACCCCAAGCCTCCACCACTTTGTGCAAAAAAAAGTTTGCCTCTCACATCTCTTTTGTCTTTCCCCCTGTCACCTTCAATATGTGCCCTCTTAGTACTAGACATTTCAATCCTGGTTATCTATCTATACCTCACATAATGTTATAAACTTCTATCAAGTCTCCCCTCAGCCTCTGCCACTCCAGGGGAAGCAGCCTCAACTTGTCCAACCTTTCATCCTATCACATGTCCTCCAAACCAGGAAACATCCTTGTAAATCTCCTCTGCAAAGCCTCCACGTCCTTCCAATAAAGGAGGCGAACAGGCTATTAGTATAGCCTAACCTTCTGGGCACGTCTCATGGCCTTGCTATCAGCAAGACTTAACACAGACATGCACTTCCAACTGCCCCCTTTAACACATTTGGTCTCACCCTATCAGAGATATTCCCTTTGTTCTACCCATCCCTCCCCCACTTCCTCTCAACCGAAAACTACCTCATTTTCCTTCTTTCCCAGTTCCGTCAAAGGGTCTTGAACCTGCAACATTAAACCATTTCTCTTTCCGCAGATGCTGCCTGACCTGCTGAGTGTTTCCGAGCATCTTCTATTTTTATTTCAGGTCTCCAGCATCTGAAGCTTTTTTTTATTTAATATTTTCAGGACCCACTCAGTTGTTGATGACTAGCACCTAGATGTAGATTGATTTCAGAGTTTACATTTCCTTAACCAGGCAGGTCCCAAGATGAAAATAAATTCGGAGCCGACAGTCACCTATCTGACACCACAGTCTCCACCTCCAATCAGCAGCCTCAGTGGAAGGGAGGCAAGAGATTGGGGAGGGGGTGGCTGGCTGAAATAATCACAGCACCTTCACAAAATGCTTACTTGTAGATAGACTAACTTGTCACCAATGTGACTTGGAAACATATTGATGTTCCTTCATTGTCACTGGGTCCAAGTCATGAAACTCCCTCCCCAGCAACCTTTCCCATAGGGACTGCAGCAGTTCGAAGCAGCAGCTCACCCCCACCGTCTCAAAAGACAACTGAAGACAGAATAAGTTAAAAATCGCTCAGTCTACCCACATCCACCTCCGAAGTTCTCATTCCATTTATTTATGGGATGTGGATGTCACTGGCAAGGCCAGTATTTGTTGTCCATATCTAAATACCCCCGAACTGAACAGGCAGTTAAGAGTCAACTGTGTTGTGCATCTGGAATCAGGTTTAGACCAAACTGGATGAGGAAGGCAGATTCCCTTCCTTGAGTATTACCGAACTGGATGGGTTTTAAAGTCAATCCACAAGTTTCATGACTACCACGACAGGCTTTTAAATATTCCAGTTGTAGTTGCTGCATTGGTGGGATTCAAACTCATCTCTAATCAATAGTCCAGAACGTTGGCTGCTGGTCCAGTAACCTCATTGCTGTACCCCCTAAAATAAAATTACAGTCCACTATCAAACCACAGTCCCCCAGTACTGTCTAACTTTGCTTCAACACCAACACATCTGCCACTGAAACCCTCATCCAGGCCTTTGGTGACCTTTCAGACTTGACCACACCAGAGACTTCCACACCAACCCACTGAAACACAGCTCTCCATGACATAACTCACACTGAGAACCCTTCTACCATCATCTGTGCTCAATGACCAAACACAGACTCCTAGTTGAGCAACACCCAATTTTAAAATTCTCACCATGGTTTTTTGGAGGTGATAACACCACAATACAGAGGTGCATCAAACCTCTGTATTGTCTTGTTCTCTGACCTGAACCTCTTCTCCTAGAAACATTCAAGATCGCTGCATTTCTCCAATCCTTTCCTCTTGATTATCCACACTATTTTAATCGTTCCAACACTACCATCCATGCTTTCAGTTGCCAAGTCCCTCCACAAACCCGCTTTCTCCTTAAAGTCTACCTCTTTGACCAAGCTTTTGGGCACTGCACGAACATCCTCTTTTGCGCCTTGCTGTCAAACTTTGATCAACGGTGGTCTCAGGAAACTTTGCAGCATTAAAAAGTTATTGTGGCATTTCTTAGAAGTCTACAAACCGAAGGACATCACGCAAGCCCTGCTGTTCCAACAACAGCGCAGGAAGCCACAATTTGCAGCAATGGAATGGAAGCTCTGGTGCTTACGATACAAGTACCTGCACAAGTTAGGCAAACACATCATTGTAACACAAGGACCAAGAGTCTCCATTTCAGCAACAAAACCCCTCAGACTCCACGGCAAATTAATTGAAGCACTTTGGGCTTCTCCCAAACCAGTTATAAATAGAAACAGACGCCTCAGGCAAAATCCTTAGACGCCTTTATTGTTCTAGTACTGGTCTCATTCCACATGACGGGAAAGCCCACTGCAGTGATGTGGCGTTTTCATTTTCCCACAGTACTCCAGCCATATGCTGCAGGAGCAGTGAGCAAGGGAACTGAATCCCAGCCAAACGCAAAAACATTCCTGTGTCATGGATCACGTCCTCTGGGACCCTGACCTCGACCGCCAGTCACTCTGTTGCACAAGGAGCCAACCCAATTCACAGTCAAGCAATAAAGATGAAGGGTAGATTTACTGAGCACAGTTTATAGTTCTGACAGTCAAGGAACTCGCTATAGGAATCAGGTCAGCCACAGTCCATCAAAGACAGAACCTGGATCCAAAAAGTCCAGTGAATCTGGATTGTTCTGCATGGATCACCACGAGTTTAAATCTGCATTTAAACAGCACCTTACGTGACTTCATCCAGGGATCCTTCTCAGGAAGTGAACCACTTCTAAAGTGTGGTTATTGTTATAATGAAGTAAATTTTGCAAGCAGCAAGCTTCCATAAAAAGCTGGATTTAGGATTGTTGATTGATGGTCAATAGCTCAAAACGGAGAACGGGCATCCGGGAAGGCCCCAAACTCCTCGAACCTCTACAATGGGAGTCCACAGAGACTGTTCGCAAACAGCCAGAGGGAGTGCACAACCTGTCAAGCTGCCCATTCTCCCAAGTATTGCCAGAGTTTTCTCCTATTATCTCAGACTACCCACCCACCTGTCCTATCACTCCTCGTCTGGCCCACCCATGGCTAAAAAGTCTGCAGATGCCACTTCTAGTTCTGGCCACCTCAGAGTGGAAGCAAATCATCCTCGACTGAGGGTCAGCTTAACAAGGAACGGTGGCATTATTGACCAGGACACTGGGTAAAACTCCCCTACATTTCTTCAAAATAATAATATGTCCATTCATAGCATGTGGATGGGTCTCAATTTAACACCACCTCCAAAAGACAGCACCACAGCACTCCCTCAGCACTGCTCTCAATCAGGAGCTCGAGCTCTGGGACTCGAACTCACAACCTTCTCAGAGAGAGCTACAGTGAAAACGTTGAGCAATGACATCAAGCCACGAGCACATGCAAAGCTACTGCCTCACAGCACCAGAGACCTGGGTTCAATCCTGACCTCAGGTGCTGTCTGCGTGGAGTTTGCACGTCTTCCCTGTGACCACGCAAGTTTCTGCCAGGTGCTCCAGCTTCCTCTCACCTCCCCAAGATGTGTGGGTTGCTAGGTTAATTGTGTGTCGGTGAGTGGTAGAATCTGGGGAGAGTTGATGAAAATGTGGAAGAATTATTTTTTAAGAAAAGGGGATTAACATAAGTGGATGGTTGATGATCAGTGCGGATTCGATGGGCTGAAGGTCCTGTGTCCCTATTGCATCTCTGCATATCCTCTTTGAAGCTTCAGGGATCACTTGTAACGTGTTCATATTTACTCAAGCTGCCATTATCTGGATTGAGCAATGGATAAACTGACTTGCACAATCTCAAGTTCCCTTTGGGGGATTTGCCAGAGTTCTAACACCTGTACGTAGTGATCTCGTGGCACAAGCATCTCTCAAAGGACAGCACAGAATATGGCTCAGAGTGGATTTTGGAACGACACAACAGTGAGGGAGTAGTCTGTACACAGGCCGTTCCAAACAACCAGGTCCATAAAATTGAAACAGAAGAGAGCTTCAAGTGAAAAGACAAAAGACAAAGAATAAAGTTGGCTTGGCTTCAAGAGCTGGAGCTTGGAGCCATACACACCCCAGCAGATGGAGACTGGCAATCCTAATTCCGAGCTTCCATTACGTTCTCCATGCCAAGGAACACAACAGGAAGAATTTGTACTGTAGTGTTACTTCATTCATGCAATATGCAAAGCCCTTAATATTGTAAACTACTTAGAGTACTTCACCCGAGTGCCGGTCAAATGAAGTTGACACTCGACGAATAGAGAAGACATTAAAACAAGAACTTGGTCAAGAAGCTAAGAATTAAGAAGAGGTAGCAAGGTATCAAGCACAATGCCAAGTTTCAGCTGAGTAAATTAAAGGTTGTAGGTTCAAATCCCACTCCAGGGACTTGAAGTGTCAGCAATAGCTCAGCCAGTAGAGCTCCAGAGTCTTCAGCACATAACCTTGGCTGATCCTCCAGCCCAGCACTAAAGGAATGCTGCATTGTTGGAAGTGCCATCTTTTGTATAAACGATCAAACCAAGTCTCCATCTGCTCCTGTGTATAAAATTCCCGCCGCTGCCTGTAAGGAGTTTGTACGTTCTCCTGTGTCTGCGTGGGTTTCCTCCGGGTGCTCCGGTTTCC
>JARFYF010000058.1:5639006-5651574 GCA_030265395.1 Rhina ancylostomus | reverse complement strand
GGCGCGGTTGCAATGGTGTAATATTACTAGATTTATTTATCTCCGGCGACTAATAAACTCAAATCAGCTCGCACATTTAGGCTTTCAGTTGGTTAAATTAGTAAGTCCGAAATAACTCAACGGCACTGGGAATTGTGTTACAATGTACCAGTTGTGTTTTTGTGGAGGCGCCATGGTTTCACCTGCTTTCCTTCTTAGAATCATTAGATGTCTTTGTTCGTCACTAAACATATATCAGCAGCACCTCGAATGGTGAAACAGATGGGACTCAGGGAGCTCTGCTCTCCCCCATTCACCTTATCAGAACAGTACGAATTGTCCCCGCACCCATTCTGAGAGTTTCACAAATGGATTCAGGTGTTTAACGTCGCCAATATACCTTAACACTCCTTTATCATTGACCTTCGGCCATCGTTCAGAACTTACCCCAATGTCCACGAATGACGCAAATATCTTTGATTAAAACATAACGTCCACCTAGGTAGGAGAAAAGGCTGTAACACAATCTGACGGTTCATGTGACGTTTTGGAACAGCTGGAGCTTTGTTCGGCTTGTTGCTGAGGTCGTGGTAATCCCTTCATTATACGAAAACCCTTGTAAACCTCCCCTCGCCCAACACGGTAACTAACAGCTTCTGCCCGTTCCTATCTGGCTAATGTATGAATTACAGACAGAATGTAAAACTGTTGCTATAAAATTGTTCCCAATCACCAGATAATCAGAGCATCCTCAACTGGCATTTTTAAATGACATATTTATTTAATCAGTTTAATGTTACAATATTATCGAGACGAGATGACATTCCACCTACTTGCATATTTTAAGTTTACACTGCATTTAGGATTTTCAAGAGAAAACTTCTTGATAGGGAACTGTGTCAAAGTCAAAGTCCAGTTTATTGTCATCTGCACAAGTACATGTATGCACAGGCACCATACTTACATACTGTATGTATGATTTTATAATATACTGACAGTATCTAAGTTTTTCATTGTGATGCACATTAAATATATGATGACTATGAGATGAATGCAACTTCTCATATTGTAACCAGATCATTCTGTTGCACCATTTATTCATCATTTTTTCATTTTTTTGAAAATGAAATCATTTTTTCCCATTTTGTTTTATTTATTTGTTATGTAAGATCTGTCTGTAATCAATTAAGACCATTTTGATTATTAGAAGCAAACATCCCAGTAATCGATGGGACACGATTTATAGAGACAATTAAAGTAACTATACCCCAAGAGTACGTCATATATGACAATGTGGACTTCAGAGACTTTTCATGACTGACATATTTATTATGTGCTTCAAAAGAAAAAGACCGAGTAACAAAATCATCCCAGTAAGTTACATAATCGGAGAAAGGAATTTAATCTTACAATTTAGACGACATTTGAAAAATATTCGATCTAATTTGGATTGTTAGTTGGAGACTTTTGTTTGGGTTATTGTTTTAGATCCACTTTCATAAATCCATTGCCATCATTTGATGACGTATGATTCGAAGTCATCCAGTTCAATAGCCTTATTTTACAATATATCTAAAACATATATTTTCTCCATATAATTAGATTTCAATGGATTTGCTGTACTATGACAATATTCTAGATAATTAATGGGCAGACAATCCCTCATTTGTGTTATGCACATGATCAATGTCAAATGTCTAGTATTTTCTACATGAAACAGCTGAACGAACACCTTTTACTGAAATCAATTAATGTTACTCTACTCCCAAATACACCCTGAACTTTAGAATTAGGTTTCAGCCTCACAGCCTGAGCCAAGTATCTGACCGCATCTCTGTAAACAACCTCAATCGCAAATTAAATTACAGGTTTGAAATAACTCACAAATGGCCAATTTTATACATTAAAATAATGAACACTGATTAAATTGCAGCATCGCAAACATTTCCATCTGTGCTTCCCCCTCCAGAAAAAGCATCTGAACCCTCCAATCAATTCAATCCCTCTCGACAATCTCAATGTACTGTACTATTTGTAGGCAAGCCCATTTAATATTTCTTTATAATTGCCACGTGACTTTGATTTTACAAGAGATTTATTTGTTAGGATACTCTCTGGAATGTCATGAGGACTGAATACATTTTCTTATATAAAGAAGTAAATTATTTTTCTTCCTGTAATCTCTCATTTTCTGGTCCCACTCTCCAACCAAGACTCATTTGCAGACAGCTATCACTCACAACGATTTATAGTTCTCCAAATGAAATGTTTCAGGGTTTTGAAAAGTGCACCGAATGAAACGCAAATAAAAAACTCGTTTCACATTGTAATATATTTTGCCAGCAAAAGTAAGCTGTTCCTTGTCTGAGCTGTTTTGTGTGTTTGGATACATTCTATAAATTGCCAGTCTTTTATTATTTTTAGTGTTGGCATTGACAGAGGTCAAGATTGATAATTCTTTTCAAACTTTGTTCTAATTCCACCAAGGGTTTATAGTTTGTTTTATGTGATTTATAAAATCCATACAACACTAGTTTACTCACCATGCAAGACTTGTTTCAAGATGCACATTTTCTTTCATATCCAGATATTTCTAACCTTGTAATGTTCTCAAAAATATTGGCATTCTCTGTTCATTCGCGTTTCCATTCCAAATGATCTGCATTTCACGACGTCGTCTCATATGGGATCACATAGTCTATAGCGTGTTGCGAAGCAATAATTTTGCTTTGGAAGTCGAAGTGACGTTGATTAATAAAGCAAAACGAGTTTATTAACTTCATCTGAATGCAAGGCTGTGTTCCTGTCTCTGTGCGGACGCCAGAGTTGAGTGGTCTCCGCGGGGTTGTCATGACGGCGTGTAATCATGTGACTTTCCACGATTTGTTACCGGATTGAGTTCACTGATTGCCGTGAAGGAATACCGTCGTTTCCATGTGTTATATTTCATACTGAATATTGATGGCAGACTGTATATCTCTTCCCTGTCAACTCTATGCATTTGTAGTCTGTGTTTGTAGGAAGAATGAGCTCGTTTAGTGCCCCCGAAACTAAATACTTCTGGATTCAATAATTCCCCCATCGTGAGCATTTCATTTTTAATTCAAGGACAGTGGATATCTGAAACTCTCACTTCCTTGCAATAGCAAGCGAGGGTGGATTAAAATTGACAATTTCAAATCTACAGAACGTCGTGAGGCAAATTTAAGTGTTAAGGAGCTTTGGTGGGTAGATAGACTTAAGCAACCCATCGGTTGTGAACGTGGACGAGTGATGGGACGGTCCTGACTAACAGGCTCCGTCCCTCAGTTCTTTAAGAGGAAATGTCCTCGACATGAGCTCAACACGTCTTTAGCTGTTTCTGAACACTTCAAATCTGCCAAAGTGCTGTTTCATATCAATCACATCGACATATTTCTTTGTCAGCGGCTCCTGGATGGACGCGTCTGCTTCATTCGAGGAGTTCAGACGAACCTGTGTCGCTCAATCGCCCAATGAAACAATGCTTGTGAACTTGTTAGAAAGTTTTTATATTGAACCCATTGCAAAACAAAAAGTAAAATTATGAGCCGACCGATCAATTGTTTAAAAGTTATGTTGTACGCTTGTTATGGTCGTGTTTAAAAAGCTGCATATCTAATGCTTATCTGTACTTTTTTGTCTAAACCCTTGCAGTTTGTAAAACTTGTATCGTTCGCTACTTGGAGACCAACAAGTATTGTCCCATTTGTGATGTACAGGTGCACAAAACTAGACCCCTCCTTAGCATTAGGTGAGTTCTGATGCCAGGTCTTGTCTAGATCCACAGTCGCGGAGATCTGTTGTCAGATGTTTTACCTTATCAAAACATTTCTAGCATTGGTAACATTTTAAAGTCATTTTAATTATTGAGGAAATCACTGAATCAGATTTTTAATTAAGAGCAAATTACAAAACTTTTCACTGATATCAATGCAGTCCAACTTCCACTTTTAAACATTAACACCAACAGGTGGGAGGTCACATTTTGACCTACAGGTATAAAATAGTCATCATGTATGTGGGATCTAGTCATGGGAGATAGCCACACAATTTCTCTTCCACATTCCCCTAGTTTTTGAAAACTGCTAATTTTGAAAACTGCTAATTGAAAATTGCTAATAGTTTTCAATTTTCAAATTGTATTTAATTTCCCCCAAAGTTTCAAAACTGGGTTCATAGGCCTGGCCTGACATTCTTTATCCTCGCAGTTAGTAGGCCAAATATTGATGTGCCTTGGAATGACTTTCCATGTCCTTACAGCCACTTGTCCTTCTCTTTCCTCAGTGCTGACAAAACATTACAAGATATAGTCTATAAATTAGTTCCAGGGCTTTTCAAAGGTAGGAGATGTCTTGTCACTTTTTGCAATTTATTAAACAGGCCATTTTTGAGCACTTTGGACCTGAACATTCTGCACTTGTTTTGCTCCTTTTGCAGATGAAATGAAGAGACGGAGGGACTTCTACGCAGCCCATCCCTCAGCAGATGGTAAATGTTTATATGGAAATAGAGGATTAATGGTTCCTGCAAACATGACACTGTGCAGTTGCAAACAAACCCTTCTCTCCCCTCCCCCTCCCCTTAGTTCTCATGAATCAGGAAATATCACTGCTCATGAAAGTTATAGGATTTTGCTAATTTTCAGCACAGAATGAATGTGTCATCTCCTATTTTAGTTCATGGGTAATACTTCACCTGAACTTATGCCACCCTACTCCCTTGTATTTGCTTTTCAAAGTGTGCAGGCCCTCATTCTACTTACTGAATGTGCCCATGGTTTGACATATTTAATGTTGTATGTAAAAAAAAATCATCTGACAAAATACTTTTTCCAACAATCATCTGGGCCTCAAATATTTAAACTACACTAACAAAAAAAAAATCCAGAATTTTGGAAGAACTCAAACCAGCATCTGTGGAGCCAAAATGTGTAAGATGATGTATCAGGTTGAAACCTTGCATCAGACTAAACCAAAAATTAGTAAATTGGTTTATTATTATGACATGTACTGAGATACAGTGAAAAACTGTGTTTTGCATGCCATCCATACAGGTCATTTTATCACATCAGTGCATTGGGGTAAACAAGGGAAACAATAACAGAATGCAGAATAAAGCATTACAGTTTGGTATTTGGTATTGGTTTATTATTGTCACTTGTATCGAGGTACAGTGAAAAACATGTCTTGTGTACCGCTTGTACAGGTCAATTCATTACACAGTACAGTAAAAACAATAACAGTACAGTGTAAAGTGTCACAGCTACAGAGAAAGTGCAGTGCAGGCAGACAATTAGGTGCAAGGTCATAATGAGGTAGATTGTGAGGTCAAGAGTCCATCTTGTTGTACTAGGCGACTGTTATAGACTTATAACAGCGGGATAGAAGCTGTCATTGAGCATGTGGTACATGCTTACAGGCTTTTGTATCTTCTTCCCAATGGGAGTGGGGAGAAGAGAGAATGCCCGGGGTGTGTGGGGTCTTTGATTACATTGGCTCCTTTACCAAGGCACCGAGGCAACTAACAACTGAAAATTTGAGCAGGCTATTGTGAAAAGAAGAATTGCACTATTGGATGTTGTATATTGAAAATAAAAAATAACCCTGCAGATTCTGAACTTCAGAAATAAAAACAGAAATTTCTTGGAACACTCAGCAGGTGCTGATGAAGGGTCTTCGACATGAAACATTAACTCTGTTTCTTTCTCCACAGATGCTGCCTGAACTTGTGAGTTTTTCCAGATTTTCTGTTTTTATTATGTTGAGTTCTTAATCAATTTCGAGAATCTCTGTCTAGACTGTCTTTAAACTCAAGTTCTAAAAGTGGGTTCAACTAATGGAAATGTTGTAGGCTTTATGTTTTGCAATAATAAATTCAAGTATATAATTGAGTGCAATGATTTCTTCTTTTTCCCAAACAGTCACGAATGGTTCAAACGAAGACCGTGGGGAAGTTACAGAAGAAGAAAAAAGAATTATCACAGATGATGAAATCATTAGTTTGTCCTTAGAGTTTTACGAAGGCAACAAGTAAGTGGATTTGTGCTTCCTGACAAAAAGCTATTCCTATCAATTGGAATCTCCTTCTTTTGTTATCTTTGGGAATGCTATGAATTTGCACTAACATTAACAAGTACACTGCTTTTCTTTTATGTAATCAGGATATTGTTCTGTAAAGTGATCCAGAACCCATGGAATGTCATATATACTCACACATCCATATGTGATTGGTGAGGGTGGGGAGTGAAAAACCCAACAAACTCACCTAAACTCACCTGGGGAGACATCTGATGGAAGATCCCCACTGGCCCAGTTCTTTTCTCTGCCTTGTTCAAAAGATACACTGTAATCCATTGGTGCAAATAATTGGTCCGATGTTTGTGGTTTTCCTTGCTGGAAGGAAGACGGACAGGCAGAGGTGGGCAGCTGTCTATTATTGTGTGGGAGTGCAGTGGCACTACAGTGCTGTTTCCTCACAGCTCCAGTTGACCTGGGTTCAAACCTGAACTCCAGTGCTATCAGTATGGCATTTGCACATTCTCCCTGTGACTGTGTGGGTTTCTTCTGGGTGCACTGGTTTCCTCCCATATCCCAAAGACATGTGGATTGGTAGGTGAAATGGCTACTCTAAATTGCCCCTAGTGTAGGATAGTGAGTGGTAGGCAAAATTAGGGAGGAGGAGTTGAATGGGTGTGTGAGAGAGAATAGGTTGGGCAAATAGGTGGGGGAATGGGATTGCTCTGAGACCAAATGGTATAAAAAGTATGAATGATGTGATAGTGGAGCCATGCTTTCCCTTTAGATATAGAGTGTGTTTCCAATGTCCTTCTGTTCTTATATAAATGGAACTATTCTGTTTGTTCCCATTTGCTGCATCTCACATTGGGTGTAATGTTTGTATAAGAACTGCTTTCATTGCCATCCATTAGAAAGCTCGACCTTGCATCAACATGGCATATTTCATGGCCTTGTGACGTCCTCTTGCACCACCATACTTTTGGAGAGTATTAAGAATAGGGAAACCTTCGAACTTGCAGGTGAGAAGATCTCACTAACAGCATTGTGATAATGACCAGATAAGCTGTGTTAGTGCCGTAGGCCAAAGCGTTATCACAGGAAAAGACAGTGGAGAAATCTTCCCTGCTTCTCCACAAGAGCGTTAGTATCCATAGCTCCCGTGACCTGGGTTTGATCAGGATCTGTGGTGATGACTGTTAGAGGTTTGCACGTTCTCCCCCATGATCTATGGTCGACAGGTGCTCCAGTTTCCTCCCACATTCCAAAGATGTGCAAATTAGCCACTGTAAATTATTTTGCATATTTGGACATGTAAGCAGGAATAGGTTGCAAGCAAATAAGTGAGAGGATGGCATTGCTCTGAGAGCTAGCATAGATTCAATGGGCCAAATTCCCTCTCACTGTCAAAAGGAAATATGAAAATATGAAAACTGGGTGACTTCACATCAAATGCTAGCTGATTAATTAATTGTCTTCTATACACACTGTAATTGTATTGTGAAATCATCAAGTATTATTAAATTCAATTAAATATGATTGGATATAAATATATTGGAAGTGATATGGTGAAGCTGTTCCATTTTGATCTTCACTGACTTTTCTCTCCTTCACTCCAATCAGTTTCCTTTGTCAAAATGCACCATTAATGATTACAACCATCCCTTTATTTACCAATCTAATTCATCACTCGAAAAATATTTAAAATAAACCTACAAATGCAGGATAGCTCAGTTTCTCTCTCCACTGATGCTACCTGCTCTGCTGAGTATATCCAGCATTTTCTGTTTTTGAACTATTACTAAATCATCTGAAGGACTCTAACATTTCATTTGTGCTTTAAATTTACTGATTTTCTTTTTGTCAATGATTACATCAGTTGAATGTTGCATCTGTTTTCCTTCCAAAGTTAATATAATTTTCCATTTGTCTGTAAACTGTATTTGATGAAAAGCCAGACCTTCCTTTGATCTTGTTAAAGTTGCAAAACATCGCAGTTCCTGTTTTGCTGAGAGATGTGTTATTGTAATTAAGCTTAACGTAACTCCCCAAACTGTGGGAAAGTAGTTGAGCTATGTGTCCTGTTACTTGAGAATGATACATCTCAATAACAGCTAACCAAGAGCTGGTCATGTATTAGTGAAGGAGCATATTAACGTTGCTCCTTTCATGGGGCCAGAACGATCCAAAGCAGCGTTTGTGAAGTTTTGTTGAAAAATACTTTGATCAAAAATGCTCCAAATTGTTCTGTTCTAGATCAGAAAAGAAAGAGGTCCCACAGACTGAAGAAACAGACAAGGTGAGTTCCCTAACAGGTTTTGCCTGAGCTATTTAATTAACTCCTAAATTTAAAACGGTGATAGAATACTCTCGATGCAGGTGCAATTATTGACAAGAACGAAAAATCAAACGAGGAATGACAACTTCTGTTTATTTGATTATCTTGCTTAGGCTCATCTCTTAAATTGCAGTGATCAAAGTCTTGGGTTATGAATAAACCCATCCGTCCAATAGAAAGTAAACAGAGTACTTGCCAGACATGGAAACAATCCATTAATTCATTTCCCCTTGGCAGTGACATTGACTAAGAAACAAAGCCTTTTAATTATTTGATTGGAAATTCAAGACTATAATTTGGTTACTGGCATGGAAATTGTAAAATGTTAAGTCACGGGAGGGGGAGGCATTCGGTTTAACTTGCCTGTGATCCACCCCCACAGCATTTTCTTCCCACCCCCTCCCCAGCCGCAGCCACCCTACCACGTCACCCCTCCTCCCCCCACTTACATTCCTTAGAGTGCTGGTGTTCCCTTCCAGTAGTTATTCAGATCTGTGCTCCCTAACGGCTATTTTTTGGTTTAAGGTTTTATTTATAGAGGAACTCATAGCGTTAATCAGTAAAAGGCGAGGAAAGTACATTGGGAACTTCAGGGTTAGACCCTGAAGGAAGTTTCATTGACCATCTTTGATTATTGATGGATAATTTAAACAGATGCAGCAAAGCATCATCGTTTAGACATGAGATAAGCACCTTATTGACGTGAGATAGGCACTTTTATCGATGTGAGATAGGCACCACTACCGACCTGAGATAGGCATCTCTATTGCCGTGAGATGGGCATTGAAGTGAGACAGGTCCCTCTATTAACGTGGGATAGGCACCTCTATTGATAAACTCAAACCTCACTAAACAAAAATACAAAGATCAGACTTGAATTATAACGCATTGCAGGAATACGTTGAGTTTTTTTTGGAGGGGTGGGATTATTTTATGGGTGAGGTTCACTGCTTGTGACCAGCACTTTAACAATTTCTCCAGTATATTTGCTTCAGTATTATGAAACCCTGGGTTAATCTCCAGTCCGTTAATTCTTTGACGCTTTCACAAAAGGCCATACCATTAAGTGTTTGAACGTAACTCCTGTTGACACTTAGGGATCATAAGTATACAGTGAAATTCCGGTCATTTGTTCCCTTTGAATAATGCAGTCGAGGTTACTTTGATCCTACACGAAAATACCGTTGCCTAAAACGCAGAATTAATAATCCCCAAAAGTTCAAACATTGACGTTTTCCAGCTATACCGAATAGGGCGGTACTGTGTAAATGTCTAGAACTTCAGTCAAGTCCCAACGTGACACTACAAACGTTGTTGACTATTATGTTGTAAACAAGTCACAATCTCACATCATCTTTGCCACCTGAATCTAATTACAAACATTGCCTCCAAGGCGTATAATAAGTTCAGCAGAAGTTTGTTTGAGAATTGTCGAGAGAAAGATCCGAAAAAATGACTTTGGCTTCCTTATTAGTAACACTATCGCTAAAATTAGCTCTGAGCAGTATTATGTTTTGAAATAACGTGCATTCGTTTTCCTCTGGTCTACCTCTCGCCTTCCAGCACCAGTCCCGGAAAGACTTTGCCTTAATTACTGTAGTGGTAGTACATAGTCATTGGTGTCGCTAGTGAAGGTGTGATACCGTCAACCTTTGACAGCTTTTGCAGTCAACTCGGTTGGTTGAAAGGTGCACGGCCCAATAATGGAGATATTTATTTATAAATGCCATGTGCAGTCAAAGAGTAAAGATGCTTTGCCTCGGTGAACACGCTGACGTGAGTGGTTAAGTATTGTTCTGTCTGCTCAATGATTTCCTAGTCTATCGTTATTTATGTAATTTTTTTGAGGACACAACAAAGGCACGGGTCAAATAAATTGTTTTCTATTTATTTTCACAACCATTAGACCAGTGAAACTCAGGGGACCGGGCACCTGCTCCGTAGCATCCAGAGACTCACCCATCTTATCTCTCTTTACACACCCTAGACTAACAGTGTCCGGTATCTGCGGTGTCCAGCCGCAATGACGGTGATGCATTTGGGAAAATTTCTCCGAAATAAAATGGATATTCCCAGCAATTTTCGAGTAAGTTTATAAATCGCAAAAAAAGGAACGAGTCAATTTGAAATCTATTTTCCGTATTTTGTCTTTAATGAAATTATTTGTCTTGATTCTAGATTGACGTTATGTATGAAGACGAACCTCTCAAAGATTACTACACACTTATGGATATAGCGTATATTTATACATGGAGACGGGTAATTATTCTTTTGTTATGGGCTGTGGAATATGATTGTACTTAGGAGCATGTTTTTGAGCGTGGATATTGCCGTGTGTATGTTTATGTACAATTGACTTACTGCGTGTGTTCATATCTATAATGTCAAGTCAAGTCGAGTTTATTGTCATGTGCACAGGTACGGTGAGGTACAGGTACAATGAGAAACTTGCAGCAGCTTCACAAACACGTCAGTTCCGACAAATCACAGAACTTAAGTTATACATAAATTAAACCTAAATGAAACAAGACAATGAAGAGAAGAAAAGACAGTTCAAAATAAGAAATCAGAAAAAAACCACAGAGACAAGTCCACTGTAGTGCAAGAGGTATCCATAGTGTTCCGTTGCTGAGGTAGGGTTAGGATTGTGCAGGTCGGTTTTCAAGAACCTGGGGGTTGTAGCTGTTCCTGACCCTGGTGGTGTGGACTTCTGTACCTCCTGCCTGACAGTAGTTGTGAGAAGAGGGAATGGCTTGGATGCTGGGGATCCTTGATGATAAATGCAGCCCTTTTGGTGTGTGTGTGTGTGTGTGTGTGTGTGTGCTGCATCAGTGTGGGTGTCTATTGCGTATGAAGTGCTTTTTAAAGTGTAGTCACTATCGTAATGTAGAGAAGGTAGCAACCAATTTGTGCGCAGCAAGCTCCCATGAACATTAAAATGATCATCACCAGGTAATCTGTTTTTCTGATGCTGGGAGATATTGGTCCCAAGTCAGCCAGGTTAATTCCTTTGCTCTTTGAAATACCGCCATGGGATCTCTTGCATCCATCTGAGAGATTGGGCCGTGGTTTCAGCGGAAAGAAGGCACCTGAAGAAGCGCGGCGCTCCTTCGGCACTCCACTCCACTGTTAGTTGAGCGGTTGACAGAACGGTTAGACAAAGTCAAACGCTGCTCATTTCTACCGTCCTTTTACGTGGAGAAGGACTATACAAACAATTCCATGTAGGGGCAACCGTTGGATGTGATTGTACACGCCCTATACAATGTAACTCCTTTGTAAAAAGGTCTGGGTTCTGTGCAGTCTCAGCTGTTCCGGACTCTTGTGCTCAGGTAATTCTCGAGTGATCTGAGAGGCAGAAAAAAAAACAGCCAACCAACGTTCAGCTGTTCACCCAGGCGTGAACAAGAGGATATTGCAGTCCTTGGTGTATGGTCCCTATTGATAGGAGGATTGTTGTTTTTTGTGAACATGGGAACTGGGCCAGTAGTCAGGTCGAGAGACCAGGTGTTGGATCAGTCTAAACTGAACGTTCAGAATCGCTGACTCTGTCATGTGTTTTCACATCCTGCATTCGTTAACTTAATCCGTATAAGACGCGTTACCTATTTAGTTTGTACTGTAGTAATTCGTGTGAATCCATCCTTTTCACTATTTGAATTGCATGGGGCCACAGAACAGTGAATGCAACAAGTGCAGGTAAAGGCGTTACCTGAACTCGCCTTTAGCGCTTTTTAAACCAGTGCCAGTTGTCAACCCAACGCTATCAAATTTTCCCAACCCAATAATGCTACATTCTGCCAACACTGAATATTTTGTAGACGTTAACGTGCGAATCTTGCATATATAAACACAAAGTTCCTGGGTTTGGATTGGATGCTAAATGTGCAACATATACCGAGCAGCTGCTCCTTCCCAATATCCTATCTCAGCTAGTAATTTAATTATTGATCTGAGTGCTGTACAATCAGCACCTCTTCCCCTCAACCACCCGCACCCTTTTGCGTATAAAATCGATTGCTGATGTAGATGAACTTATTTATCAACCGTGCGTTGCTGTGAATAGTTGATTCGAAACCAAAATCGGATTAATCTCGAAGTTTCACTGCAACCGGATATGCAATTGTGACTACAACCCGTGTGTGTGTGTGTGGGTGTGTGTGTGTGTGTGTGTGTGTGTGTGTGTGTGTGTGTGTGTGTGTGTGTGTGTGTAAAT
>JARFYF010000058.1:5583281-5597707 GCA_030265395.1 Rhina ancylostomus | reverse complement strand
CAGAGCTACGCAATCTCACAACCAATGGATCAGAACAAAGCTCTGCGGCCATGAATGGTGGTGGACAACTGAACAGCTAACTGGAGGGGGAGGCCCCAAGAATATCCCCACCCTCACTGACGACGGGAGTCAGTGCCATGTTCACCCTGAAGCGCAGTTGAAGAAGCGGCGTGGCTTCCTTCTGAGATCTTCACCATTGCAGAAACCAGTCTGCAGACAATTCGATTCACCCTACCCGATGTCAAGAAATGTCTGAGCATTGGCTACACACCCTGGTGATTTGGGATGGGAATTCAGAATCAGAATCAGATTTATTATCTGACATATGTCGTGAAATTTGTTGTCTTGTGGCAGCAGTACAGTGCTATAAATAACAAAATAAATATATCCTGCAGAAAATAAAAGAAAGAATGAGGTAGTGTGAATTGGTTCATGGATCGCTCTGTGTATTTCCCACACACTGGTTAAAGATCATCCTAATCGGGGGCGGGATTTCTTCTTGAGTATATCCCACGCACTGGATATATATCATTGTGATTTGGAAATATTTTACTGTTATTTCATTGGCACTGGATGTAAATCGGAGCACCCTGACCAGAAGGACTGCAGTGGTTCAAAAAGATGGCTCACCACCGCCTTCTCCAGGGAAGGGACTAAATGCTGACTTTGCCTAGATCCTGAAAAAGGATCAAATAAAAAAATGAGACTGACAGATTTTAAAGAGCATCTTAAAAGGAGCGAGGTAGTAAGCTCCAGGGAAGGGAATGTAGAATGTTGGAACCGGATGGGATTAAATTTGGAGAGCTATAAAGAGCAAGAGTTGAAGGAATGCAGAAATTCTGGATATGGAGAGGCAATGTCATGGACATGCTTAAAAATGTCCTAGTTTAAAAACTATGCCATAAAGGTGGGTTGTGAGCAGAGGGGTGATAGGTGAACGAGATTAGGTGTAAGCGAAGATATGGGCATCAGAGTTTTGATGAAGGATGTGAGGCCAGTCTAGAAACAGTCAAACCTTGAGGCAACAAATGCTTGGCTGATAGTTTGAGGCAAACCAGGATAACAATAATGTAAATACCTCACGGATTATATCTTTCCCAACTTCTAGCAATGTTAGGACTATAAATAAAGAGGGAATAAACTGGAAGTTACTTTTTATACAAACATATTGTTAGCTTATGAGGTTTATACTGTGAAAGTGGCATTCAGATGAAATGCAACAGCAGTGGCATTTTGAACCAATAAGCCTCACTCAAGAAGAACATGCATTTCTAAGACACCTTACAGAAGTTTAAGACATCCCAAAATATTTACAGCTAATGATCATCTTTGAAATGTTTTCATTGTTGTAATGTAGGAAACACAACAGCCGATTTCAGCACAGCAAACCTATCATGGCCACAATTTCATTAGTGATATTGATAATGGGATAAAATTGATTGTGGCATCAGGAACAACTACTATGCTTCTCCTCAGACAGTAGTATCCATGTATCCTTTGCATTCATTGGAAAAGTTAAGTGGTTGGTTTCATGTCTCATTCAAAAGGTGGCAACTCTGACACTGCAGCACTCCCTTGGTGCTGCAGTGCATCAGCCTGGATGGTGTGCAGGTCTGTGGATCCAGAACCTCACAATTTAGAGACAAGAGTACCACCCACAAAGCTACAGTTGATACCAGCGTTGGCGACCAGACCAAGGGACTAAACCTGAGCACAAATTGCAGGCAGGTGAACAGAGAAGTTGTAAACCACCTGCGCCTGCTGACCTATATGTCAAGGTCAAAGTCAAGTTTATTGTCCTATGCACAAGTACATGTGTGCACAGGTGCAATGAAAAACTTACTTGCAGCAGCATCACAGGCACAGGCAGATAAATTAAACACAAATTAAACACAATTTTCACAAGAAAGAACACAATTAGAAC
Source organism: Rhina ancylostomus (assembly GCA_030265395.1). Taxonomy (NCBI): domain Eukaryota; kingdom Metazoa; phylum Chordata; class Chondrichthyes; order Rhinopristiformes; family Rhinidae; genus Rhina; species Rhina ancylostomus. The sequence continues at coordinate 5,595,783 of JARFYF010000058.1, read as the reverse complement.
AAAGTCCATTTTAGTGCAAAGTGATCAAAATGGTCATAGTGTTGCTAAACTGTAGCGATTAGGGTTGTGCTGGTTGGTTCAAGAACTGAATGGTTGAAGGAAAGTAGTTGTTCTTGAACCTGGCGGTGTGGGACTTCAGGCTTCCATACGTCCTGCCCGATGGTAGCTGTGAGAAGATGGCATGGCCCGGATGGGGAGGATCCCAATAATGATAAATTCCAGTTTCAAAATGATTTGAAAAAAATTGGAGAGTATAACTTCATATCATTGCTCCACTAGCAGTAAAACAATATACCATTAACAGAGAAATTATATGGTGAGCATATTGGGGGGAAATCAACAAAATGTTCTAGGAAATCAGAAATGTCTGCCTAGAAATTTAGTCACAAAATACTGCTTTCTCAGTGTTGTGTTATTGACAATCAATGTTTCCTGGAATGCAACACCATAACAATAATTTCCCAGTCATTTCCCATTGCTACAGGGAATAAGTCACTCCTGCATCCCCAGGTGATTTATATTCCTGTGTCACATTCCTTGCAAGGCATTCAAAATTAGACTGTCTCCAGAAGCAACCATCATTGGGCAATTGGGCACTTCTACCATAACAATGTTTCAGTGGTGCAGACCTGGACAAGGACACCTGTAAAGAACATCCCGTATCACTTTGCTGCCCTTTGATAGACCAAGAGTCACCCACCGATCTGGCTCCCAGACTAGTCCATGCCTAACACCACCGTACACCCAACTTGACCACCAGAATCAGAATCAGGTTTATTATCACTGACTTAAATGACGTGAAATATGTTGTTTTGCAGCAGCAGTACAGTTCAAGACATAACATTATTATGAATTACAAAAATAAATAGTGCAAAAAAAAAACGAGATAATATTCATGGGTTCATGGACCATTCAGAAATCTGAGGGTGGAGGGGAAGAAGCTGTTTCTGAATCATTGAGTGTGGATCTTTAAGCTCCTGCACCTCCTCCCCGATGGTAGTAACGAAAAGAGGGCATGTCCCAGATGGTGAGGGTCCTTTGTGATGGATGCTGCCTTCTTGAGGCCCCACCTCTTGAAGATGTCCTCGACGGTGGGGAGGGTTGTGCCCATGATGGAGCTGGCTGAGTCTACAACGCTCTGCATCCTGTGCATTGGAGCCTCCCTACCAGGCTGTGACGCAACCAGTCAGAAACCACCACCAGGCTCAAGGACAGCTTCTAATCACTGTTCTAAGACTCTTGAATGGATCTCTTGTATGATGAAGATGAACTCGATCTCTCAAGCTAGCTTGTCATGGCCTTTGCACCTTATTTGTCTACCTGCACTGCACTTTCCCTGTAACACTATATTTTGCATCCTGTTATTATTTTTCCCTCTGTACTACCTTGATGTACTTATGTTGGGAATGATTTGTATGGATGGCATGCAAAACACAATGTATCTCTGTACGTGTGACAATAATAAACCCATCACCGATTACTCCCCAGTAAACCCAATTTCTAATCTTCCTGACCCTCCAGTGGCACCTCTGAGGCTCTTAACCCTCAGACACTTTTCTGATCTCCATCTCAGATCCTGGTCCTCCTCGACAATTCCCTCTCCCTGTTCCTACCCGCACATCAACCACAGACCCTGACTGGTGTGGACCACTTCCCTCCAAACCCCATCAAATCCCAGGTCCTGGATGACACATTTTAGTTCCAGAAAATGTGCACATTGGAATTTGTTCTTAAAAATAACATTACACATGCAAAGGAAGATAGCAGCATATAAGATTCTGGACATTGCTTGGAATTGTGGAATACAAAAGCAAGGAGGGGGAATCTCTACAAGGAGAAGATTTGGGTGCAGTGTTCTTGAAGGATATTCAAAGCATAGTAAAGATGCCAACTGTAGATTTTCCAGGAGTGCAAGGAGGGGAAGCTATAGTTTCGAACAGAAACTTGAGTCATAGAGCGACAACCTCTTGCCAGCCGAGAGTTAGTTGGAAGGTGTGTAACAATCAAGTATTGGAAATGTGTTTAAAAAAAGACAAATAGTGAAATATTATTTATGTCAGTCAGTCACTAAATTAAAAAGGGGCATAAATTTGAGGTTGGAACTATAAATTACTGAAGGGGGTGGCTGGAGAGGTTTGTTTCCACATAAAAGCCTGTCAGAATGTGAATGAGTCAGCACTCGTGGCTACTGAAGCCAGGCCAATCACAGCATGCAAGGCGACATTAAATAAACACTTGAAGGAAAATATTAAAGGATACGAAGAAAGAGAAGGGAAGTGGGATTATAGTAGAACAGCTCTGATGAAGAAACATCAAGCAAAACTAAATGACTTCCTCTGTGTTGAATTTATTTGTAATAAGTAATGCCTCTCATAATTGGCACTTTATTGACAGCACGAGTTGCCTTGATGAACTTTCCTTCTGATGCTAACATTAACATGCCACTAAATGACCATAACAAAATTCATATTTAACTGGAGCTTCACATCTTAGAAGATGTGAAAGGTCAGTGGAGTGTGGGCTTTGCAGATAAAGAGTTTATATCCGTGTTTATGACTCTATGGGAACAAGCTTGCATGAACCATAAGCATCGCAATGGGCAGCTAGCTTGTCTCCAGGTCAGGAGGTTCTGGATTCAAGCCTTGCTCCAGAGATCTGAGCAGCAAAGCCTTAAACTGACACTCCAATACAATCCTAATCCTACTTTGATTTTTTTGTGCTGAATGGACAGATTGTAAAAAAAAACTTGGCAATACTTTGAAACAACATTATTGCCAAATATTTATTCAACAACTCACAACATTTAAAAAGTATCTAGATGAGCAAATGAATTGCCAAAGCATAGAAGGCTACCGATCAAGTGCTGGCAAATGGGATCAGTGTAGATGGGTAGTTGATGGTCAGCAGGGATATAGTGGGCTGTTGGATCTGTTTCTGTGCTGTATTACCCTACGAATTGCAAAGACAGGTTGTTTGTGTGTTCATTTGCTCTGCACGAGTCTGTTAATTCACCAGGACCCACATTTCAATCGAACTGAAATACACTCTTCAAAATTATTGGCTATAAGTATTTGAGGTTGTTCTGAAAGTGATGCCAAAGGTGCGATAGAAAACCCCCTCACCTATCCTTAACGTCTTTAACGTGAACAGCACCTTGATCTGTGGAGTACGGCATCTCACTCCCATGTATGTTGTAAGTGTATATGGAAGTGACAATAAACTGATTCTGATCACCTGCCAGCTCTTGCTCCACCCCCTTTGTACACTGGCCATCAGCCCTCTTTCTGTCCAGTCCTGATGAAGGATCTCAATGCGAAACGTCAACTGTCCATTTCCCTCCATAGATGCTGCCTGACCCGCTGAGTTCCTCCAGCTTTTTGTGTACTGCTTTGTGATATTAAAGCAAGCCTTCTTTCTTCTTTATTGTCCTGTTGCCAAATAACATATTTCTGACCGCACACTCTATGTAGCGTGAATGCGATGTATCTGGAAGTATTCAGTGCTGCCATTAAGTTCCTTAAGTGGAAAGTGTTCTATTCTTCGCCAGGTGCAGAAAATTCAAGCCAATATATGCTTCAAAGCCTTGCTAATAATTGCAACAAGTGCACATTTCTTCCACTGGTTTGTATTTTTCCCAACTAGTTCTTCAGAAGTTTTCCCCATTCCAGTGACATGATGCAACTGTGGGCGAATGAACAACTGCACCACATAAATACTCTGTAAGTGACCCAGACCACAAAGTGCTGGATCGAATAGCTTCAGCAGATGAAATGTGTTACCTTGTGTGCCTCTGAGCATAGAAGGGTAAAAGAAATATGCATTAGTGCTAAAGTGTCCATGGAATGGTACCAGACAGATGTCCATGTTACGTAGTGAGATGCTGCATGTTCAAAGAGTGCAGTTAATGACACATTAAACTAAAATTGTGAAATAAACCCATGAATTAGCTAATTGTTTCAGTTTTCTAAAAATCTGCCTTATGAATTTCATACATTATGTTAAGAGACATTTAACAGTGAAAAGATAAGTTTTGAGAGGTTCTGCAGGGATAATAAACAGTATTGAGTTATACTGTGCAGAGAATATACTGCTCAGCACAGCCATGGGAAAAGCAGAGAAAACATTCCATCAATTATATAATAACTGGTTTGTGTACTTCCAAGCAGGAGGATAAAGTATACTGTATTCAGCAACTTTTTTTTTCTCCTTTTTTTATTTTAGTAGAAAATAGGAGGTTATTCAGCCCATCGAGTCCCATGCCAGCCCTCAGAGCACTCCCATCAGTCTCATGACTCCACTTGGTTTCCCTGTAACCTATTTGCCCATCAACACCGCCCTGATTCTCCTCACACCCACCCACAATAGTGCCCAAATAGTCTACCAATACTTCTTTAGGATGTGGGAAGAAATCAGAGCAGCCCAGAGAAACCCACACGGTCTCAGGGAGAACATGCAAACTCCACACAGACAGCAACTGAGGTCAGGATTGAACCTGCGTAGCTGGAGCTGTGAAGCAGCAGCACCAAGGGCTGAGTTACTGTGCCACCCTGGTTTGTGAACTAAAGTTGGCTCCCTGTTAAACAATGGCTCTGTTTTAAAATCCCTCCCCAGCTTTGACACGGCGACATTGTGGGAGCTTGCTGTGCACAGATCAGCAATCATATTCAGCATTACATCAACGACTACACTTCACTCCCTGCTGAGATGAGTAAAAACTTGTTGATATAGTTGCAGCCTCTGCAGTGTGGTATCTGCATGGTTCCAGTTGCCTGGGTTCAATTTTGTCCTCGGGACCCCTCTGTGTGAAGTTTGTGTTGGGTGCTGTTTCCTCCCCTATTCCAAAAGCATGCCAGTTGGTTAAGTGGCTGCTGTACATTACCTCTTGGTGTAGAGTAGCAGCAAAAGAATGAAAGGGGAGTTAATGAGCATGTGAGAGTACCAGGGATATAAACAGAGGGGGATCGGCTCTAATGGGATTATTCTGCTGGGAGCTGGCATGGACCTGAGGGCCAAATGGTCTCCTCCTGTGTTGTAACAAGTAAACAAGCTCTTATAGATAAGAAAGCAAGTGCAGAGATTTTTTGGAGTACTTTGGTCAGTATTACACCGTCCATGCATGCATCCATTAATACAAGTTTAAAAAAAACTTCATAACTCCAGCTTTGTCCTGGTCTACAACAGCAAATCGGATGCATGCTATTCCATGATCCGGCAAACTCTCTCGCAGGCCAGACCAAGCAGAAACTGCTGAGTTCCCTTCTTGATCCACTTTTGAATGGACTAAGCTCGCCTTGGCTCAGTGCCCTTGACCGCGGGTCAGTTGAGCAATCAAAGTAATCAACAATCCTGCTCCTTGCTCTCCAGTGACTCCCTGCTACATGTGAAACCAGTACAATTCAGTGAACTCAACTCCAGTGTACAGCACAACTGCAATTTTTTAACAAAATCGAAACAACTTACTTTTGCAGTGGCTTTCATGTTGTGAAATGTTTTGCAGCTAGCTGACAAAAGCCTTACATTAACTTTACAGCACAGAAACTTAAATAGTCTAAGCCAATGTTTATGCTCCACATGAGCTGACTCTATCTCACCCTATTAATATAGCTTTCATTTCTTTTCTCAATGATATGTTTATGTAACTTCCCCTTAAGTACATCCATGCTATTTGTCTGAACTGCTCCTTCCAAATTCTCACCGACTGGGAGGAGGTTGGGTGAAGTACCTCGAGTTTGGAAGAGTGAAAGGTGAGTGTTGGGAAGGAGGGTTGGAGAACATTGCAGAGAAGCAGCGGAAGAAGGTTCGAATTGACCCTTTTATGATGTTGCAGCTGATGGTAATCATTCTCGTGTTCAAGAAAGAGGCACATTATCAACAAAAGTGATCACCTGGGGAGATGGAATATTTTCGAGTTTGGTGGGGAAAGGTGGGGGATGCAATGAAATGCTGTGCATTGGCACTTTATTGGATGCTCGTGGTTTGAAGTGCATTTTTTATTATACATACCAAAAGCCTTGACATTTATAATACTTCCAGATGTGGACAAACATGCTGTCCAGATAAAACACTCTGAAAGTTTTTGCCTGGTGATTTGTGATGCAAGCATGTCACGGTGAGGCCAACGAGTTGGTGGAGTGGCTGTTGAGTCTCAGTGCCAGGGCCCCGCCCTGCCCCCAGATTAGTTGAAAGCATAACAGTTATATTTGTGAATTAGCAGCCAGAAGCCTGGACCACTGAGTGGGAGAAATGAGTTTGAATCCCACTATGATGGTAGCTCGAGAACTTAAATTTAAATTCAAATCCAAGTAAATCAAAAGTTATTGCAGAAAATAAAAGTTCACAGTGTACGAGGCAAAATATTTGAAGACTGCCTCGCTAACAGGAAATAAGAGGGTAGGCTTAAATAAGCCTTTTTCTGATTGGCAAGATCTAAGGAGGGGTGTGTCACAAGAATCAATGCTGGGGCAACTTCTTGCAATTTATGTAAGTGACTTGGATGAAGAGAAACAAGATGAGTTTTTCTCCTCTTTCTTTGGAACTCTCTTCCTTAAAAGGTGTAGTGGGGTAGGTGAGAATGTGGAGTTGAGGTTAGAATTAGATGAATCAAGGTCATATTGAATGGCAGACTAGGCACAAGGGGCTGAGTGGCCTACTCCTGCTCATAATCTGTATGCTTGAATGCACATTCATAAACAAATCTGCAATGAAGAGCTGGCATCAGTAATGGATTTTTGATGGACTAATTTTATGAACCCCATGCTACTCTGTGGGAAGATAAGTCACTGATCCAATTCCAGATCAAATAACAAGAGTTCAAGTCCCACAATCAAAATAAATCACAAACAAATCTGTAACAATTGATACTCTGGACTGTTGTTTAAGAATCCATCTGGTTTAACAATGTCCTTTGGGATAGAAGATCTGCCACATTTACCTGGTCTAGGCTGGATGTAACTACTAGCCCACAACAATTTGGCTAATTCTTAACTGCCATCTGGTCTTGCAAGGGCAAGTAGGGGTGGACCTAGTAGGTAATTCCCCCATCTAGGGAATTAACTAAATGGAATCTGGAATATAATTGGCTGACCATTGACTGGCTTCTTGGGTAAAGAGCTCCAAAGAAAATTCACAGCCCTCTAAGTAAAGAGATTTCTCCTCATCTCTGTATTAAAGGAATAGTTTAAAGGAATAGACTCCGAACTTCAACACCAAGAAGTTCTTTTAAGAATTGTATATGTTCCACTGCGATGAATATTCTTGAAAGTAGTGATTCCCAATCACTTTGAATAAAAGCTCTTCTGTTCACAATGAACACACCTACTCAAACATACGAACATACAAATTTGGAGCAGGAATAAGCCATTCAGCTCTCAATCTTGATGGTCATTTAGGGATGATCTGGCTGTAACCACATTCCTGTCTATCCACGAACCCCTTAATTATCACGAATCCATCCATCTTTGTTTTAAAAAATTTTGATCACCCCTTGAGCGGTTTCAAAGACTCACCACCCCCAGGGAAAAACAACTAGTGTCATCCCTGTGTTAAATGGGTGACCTCTTATCTTTAGACAGTTACCCTGGTTCTAGGTTCTCCCACAAGAGGAAACATCCTCTATCCAAACCTTCCTCATCAGACAACTCCCCCATTCCAGGCATCAGTTGTGCAAATCTTCTCCAAACTGCTTCCAATAATTGACATCCTTCCTAAAACAATACTAATATTATACACAATACTCGGATGTCATCTCTGTAATGCCCGCTATAACTGAAGGATAACTTCCCTACTTTATATTCTTTTCCCATAACAATAATATTTTGCTAGGTTTCTTCTAATTATTTGTTCTACCTGCATACCAGCCTTCTGTGCATTATGCACCAGGACACCCAGGTCTCTCTGTATGTCAGACCTCTGCAATCTCTCACTATTTAGATACACCCAGTCCTTATTATCTGCAAGGGAAAGGAACACATTTCTTGTGGACTACAAGAAGCACAGATACATTATACCCTCTTCTTTGTAACCAATACACCCCCAAAATAAATACAGATTTGCACTAGAATGTTTCAAAACATTGATGCATATTAACAAACACATTAATACCTAACAGATAATTATATCAATTAAGAAAACGCTTCCACTAAATGTTTGAAACTTACAAGCAGTGGTCCGTTTTGAAATCACATGCAGTCAGTGGAGAGCCACTTGACTCAATTGGTCTGGAAGCTGATAAATGTATTTATACAGACAATGATTAGTTCTTCACGATGTACGCGTATTTGGATATATTTGAAGAAAAAATAAAATCAAGATGGGTGTCTATCATTGTGAGTATGCAGATCCACAGACTGCAAATCACCAGGTAAAAAACACCAAGAATACTGTGCTCATTTACTACTTTTCCTGCTAGAGTCGATAATTTGAAATTTTCCCACATTGTGCTCCAGTTACCATTCACAAACTATCTAGATTTCTTTGTATCCTCCTTATACCTACCTCACAACTTTCTTTCCTGCCTATCTTTGTATCATCGGCAAGTTTAGCAACCACACCTTTGCTTTTACCCAAGTTGTTTATGTAAATAGTAAAAGTCAGATGATGTCACCAGAGGCACCTTTTGAAGAGGTGGGGCTGTCTTGGGACTTGCCGAATGAATGTTTTTACTTTCACTGTGAACTTTCTAATTATGTCAATATTATTTAAGCCTCCTGGACCTTCTTCTTTGATCTTCAATAACATCCCCCATCCCCAACTGCTGTCTTTACCCTCAGAGAATATGAGCCCATTCTACTGACCCTCTCATCCCAGAGGTCTACCTTATTATCTGTAGGAATAGCACAGTCCCCCTTTTTAATTGACTTCACCAAGTTTGTTCGCTAAAGGAACTACTGCTGAAGCAAGTAGCTATAAACCTACCCTGAACGCCTGCAGGGAATGCTCTTTTTTTGACCAGCAGAGAAACAATGGGCCCAATGGCCAACATTTTCTATGATTCTCCATTTCAAAAAATGCCAACCTTAACTTCTAACAAAATTTAACTTTTAGTTTTTATAAACAGCTTGTGGAGTTAATGCACTTGGAGTAGAGTGAGACCAAGAGAGTGAGAGGTTACCACAGGAGCCACATGGACACAACGTCAGCTGACTATTGGTCTCAGGGGAGGGTTAAGCTTGACTAATTGCTCAACCTGACCACTTGTGGTTTGCTCCAGAGGCAGATGGAAAAAAAAACACACACATGAAGGTAACCCAATTTACTCACAAAAGCGGATGGGAACCTGCCAACCCTAACTGGTTTGGCCTGCACAGGACAACAACATGCTACAACAACATATTTATACACAACTTTACCACAGTGAAAACATACCAAGTGTACGTGGTCGAGAAGGCAAAAAGACTACAATTATATTACAACTTTCACAGGCTCAGCTACTCCCAAAGGGCCACGCAGAAAACAGGAGGCCATTTGACCCTTTAAACCTGGTCTACCATTCAATACAGTCAGAATGGAACCTCTTCAACCATTTGGTTCTTGAACCAACTGGCACAACCCTAATCACTACAGCTTAGCAAAACTGTGACCACTTTGCACTAAAATGAACTTCACTTTTCTTTTGTTCTCAATGTGTCCTTTCTCTTAAAAATTGTTTTCAATTTATGTTTTTCTTGAGGATGATGTGTATCTGATGCTATGTGCCTGTGATGCTGCTGCAAGTAAGTTTTTCATGTGTACTTGTGCAGATGACAATAAACTTGACTGACTTTGATCTTAACAGCATATCTCTGTTCTCTCACCCTACTCCTTGATGTCTCTTGTGTCTAGAAGTTTATCCATCTCTTTCCTGAATACATTCAGTGATTTGGTGGCTGCAGCCCTCAGTGGTAGTGAATTCCACAGGTCCACTACGCTCTTTGAGAAGGAATTTCTCCTCTTCTCAATCCTAAATCGCTTGCTGTGTAACCTGAGAGAGTGTGACCCTCTTGCTGTGTAGTTCCATACACTAGGCACCACAGCCAGGGAAACATCCTTTCCACATCCAGTTTGTCTTGTCCTGTAGGATTTTGTAAGTTTCAATCACCATCAGTAGAAGACTAAAACCATTTAAAATATGACCTGAAAGACCATTCAGCCTAATGTATTTGTGCTGGTCAAAAAAAAATGGTTACCTAGGCTAATCTGCCCCCTTAGCACCAGGACCATGTGCTATTCTGTACACTGTTTAAATGTGGGGAGGGTTTCTGTCTCCACCACCCTTTTTCAGGCAGTGAGTTCCAGAACTCCTCATACCCTTCAAGGTGAAAACACTTACGCTCACCCCCCCGTAAATTCTTTCAAGAATTACTTTAAATCTCTGTCCTCTGGTTTTTGATTCTTCTACTACAGGAAGTAGATCCTTCCAATTTACCCTGCATGAGCCTCTGGGTGAACTCTCCCCTCAGCCTCCTCTGATCCAAAGAAAACAGCCCAAGCTCATCCAATCTTCTCTCATTGGTACAATATTCCAGTCCTGGTAACATCGTCGTAAATCTTCTTTGCGACCTCTCCAGTGCAATCAAATCTTTCCCGTAAACCTGTGATAAGAAGTTTATGCAGTCTTTGTTTTGTGGTCTAACTGGTGTTGCCTTCTTAATCAATACTGACCTGTCTTGCTACCCATAAGGATCAGTGGACACACATTCCAAGTTCCCTCTGTTCCTTCACAATTCCCAATATTATCCCACTTATTGTCTATTCCCTTGCTTTCTTGCACCTTCCAAATGCATTACTTCACATGGTAAAGTAATTTACCATTCTATTTACCAATGGCCTCTCATTAGTATTCTATTGCATATTCCATATATATAGAATATTCTAAATGTGTTCTATTTATTATTTTTCTGCCAGATCATCTACATCTTCCTCCACTCTAAAACTTTCCTGTCTACTACATAGCCAAGTTTTGTATTACTTGCAGACCTCTTTATCCTGTACCTCATTAACGTACACAATAAAAGGAAAGGAACCAGGTGGTGAGCCTCATAGTATCCTTTCTAGCTCAACAAATGTTCCCCTCTACTTCTTGCCACTGTGCCAAATTCTGTTCAAATCCATTCACAGTTCTCCACTCCTCTGGTGCCAGTCCTGTGCCCAAGGATGATTGAAAGATTGATGTCTCCGTGACTCCAGATGAAGATCACAGCCTCTCTATGTTCTCCCTTGATTCTTTCAATAGTTGGGATATGTTATCTGGGCCTGGTGAATTATCCATGCTCAAAGATGCTGAATCTCTTAATACTTCCTCTCTTCCCTTTCAGTTTTTCACACTCGCCATCCTGAACTACAAAATCGGTACTACCCCCTTTTGTGAAGACAGATGCTAAGCATTCTTGAGGAACCTTGCAACTGGATGAAATAGTGTTTGAAGATCTTCCTCAGACTGTGCTTGTTGCTCATGGTCTACTTGGCAGAAGGGAATCCCACTTTCCTATACACTTCTGAGTCATGGAACACGTACAGCAGGCACTTCGAACAACTCCAGAGATATTACCAATGCTGTCTCTGCAAAATACTCCCAAACCAATGGCAGATAAGCAAGCCAATGCTGGTGTTCTCTCCCTGGCCAATATCCCCATCTCGAGACCCTAATTACAATCAGTTCTGGTGGGCATAGCTGACATCAGACTCTTGAAACAGGCAGTCTATTCCGAGCAGCAAAACTGAGACACAGGAGACTGCAGGTGCTGGAAATCTGGAGCAACACACAAAAAGCTAGAGGAACTCAGCAGGTCAGGCAGCATCTATGGAGGGAAATGGACCGTCAATATTTCGGATCTACTCCAAGGTACTGCAAGGAATTACCAGACAGGCAGAGAAAATGAGCCAAGGTTGTTTCCAATGTCACCTTGATAAGGTATAACATCTGAACCTTGGGAATCTTTGGCAACTGCTTTGTCCAAGACTGGAAGAAATTGCAGAGACCTGTGATCGCAGCCTCATCCATCACGCAAACCAGCCTCCCTTCCATTGTCTCTACCTACACTTCCTTCTGCCTTGGGAAAGCAACCAACATAATCAAGGACCCTTCCCACCCTGGTCATGATCTCTTCTCCTCCCTCCCATTGGGCAGAAGATACAAAGGCTTGAAACATGTACCAGCAGGCTCAAGGACAGCTTCTATCCTGATGTTGTCAGGCTCGTGAATGGACCTCTTATGTGAGAAAGATGAACTCTTGATCTCCCAATCTACCTATTTGTGGCCCTTACGCTTTATTTGTCTATCTGCACTGACTTTCTCTGTAACTGTAATTCTATATTCTGCATTCTGGCTTTTTTTCCTTTTGTACTACCTCGATATACTTATATATGGAATGATAAAACATAGAACAGTAAAGCACAGTTATGGGCCCTACGGCCCACGATGTTGTGCCAAACTATATGAACACCTCCTCCATGATCAATCTAACCCTTCCCTCCTGCACAGCCCAAAACCTTCTATTTTTGTTTTACTTCTATGTGCCTATCTAAG